>WEDG01011854.1:0-52166 GCA_017591395.1 Schistocephalus solidus | reverse complement strand
GCTGTTTAGAGAACATATTGTGGACTAGAACGTCGTTCTCTTCCTCATCATATTATCATATTCCCGATCACAACCGACAAAACAACGAGCCCGTGGCTCAATGGTAGAGCGTTCGACTCAAATACCAAAGGTCGCGGGTTTGAATCCCAGGTGTGCCACACTTGGGATTGGATATGACTGGCTGATGATGGCTAATAAGCCAGAAATGTCCATTCCGGTCTCCCTTGTCTTTGTCGGTTCCATTTCATCATATGCTACAAGTCGCTATGCGACCGCCTGCGAGAGCTCTAGTCTGAGCTCCAGGACACAACGAAACACACATGTTCCTTAAGCAGATCGGTGCGCCCCACACTATCATCATATTCCCGATCACAACCGACAAAACAACGAGCCCGTGGCTCAATGGTAGGGCGTTCGACTCAAATACCAAAGGTCACGGGGTCAAATCCCAGGTGTGCCACACTTGGGATTGGGTATCACTGGCTGATGATGGCTAATAAGCCAGAAATGTGTTTTTGAAGCAACACATGTCCACCGGTATTTTTATTCACAATAAACAGAAAGAGGATGTCTCAATGTACGACTGACAATTTAGGTTTTGCTGAAATCTCAATGCTTACCTCCTCTGACTGTCATATCCCTAGCTCTAGAGGGTTGTCTACTGCAAGAATTGTATTCTTAACTGGTCATAGCGGCATCAGGCAAATATTAATTTATTTCTAACAGAGCAGGCTACTTTGTGGCATTAATCTGCCCAGGTAATATGATCTTCGGCGGAATGCATTCCCTGCTCTTTGTGATAGTTTGTGAATTTCGATATATGCTGAAGCACATTATAGCTCTTAAAAACGCCAGTCTCAAATGTCGCTTTCTGGCACGTACTCCGCTGTTTCTCGCCGATACCATATGTAGAACTTCCATCCGGTTTTTTTCTTCCTACCGTTCGCTTTGTGAGCTCCAATAAAGTTGTTAACCATCGTTCACGAGGACTTCAGGTTCGATAATGTTTCTACAACCAAAGGCTTTCACAAGTAAGGTGAACATCTTGCTTCGCGGAACATTCGTCAATTATATTCGTCTGGGCTTTTTCAAAGAATAACAAATAATCGCAGTTCATCTAACGATGAAAATTTACCTACTGTCGCCAATCTAGTACTTATAAGTGCCAACGGAACTGACTCCAGAACAACCTCAAATTCAAACTGTGTCACAAGGTGCAAAAATAACAATGACCCTTTAATTGTGGAAGAACCATCTGTGTCCATTGTCATTCCTTGATCTAGTATTGTATCAGTTTGTCATAAAACCATGTTTGCGCTAAAGATTACCGCTCTTAAACAAACTCTATCGGTCAGCGCTGTATCGGTCTATCGGTCTATTGTTCTATCGGTCAGCTCTATCGGTCAGCGATACTCATCGGCCTTTGTTTCAAAACACGCGTCCGCATACTTGCACTTTTATGTTCTTATGGACAGTTAATTGAAAGTCTGCCAAGGATTTTCAATAAGAATATTATACTTCGATTGGTTGTTAATATTAATTGACGTGCAGAATAATCCTAAGTTTTTAAATAACATAAAGGGGTTGGTTTTGGGTAAAACCTACTTCCGGCCGCATGCGAAAAAACGCTGTAAAAAATATCTTATTACTTATTATTTATTTTTCTCCCGGATATTTGATGTATACAATATTTTTTTTCTGATATTTATGTGGTATAAAATTAAGTTGTAGTATTTTTCTATCCTTAGAAAAATGCGTTTTCTGACTTTAAAAATCTTCTTAATTATCGACTAACGTCCAAATCAACCTATCGTCAAACTAGCATTAAAGGTTTCCAAGTTAAAAGCTCTACGGCTTTCGTGTAGGTAAAATCCAAGATTTCTTAAAAATTTCATAAAAGGTTCATAAATTTGGCATTGGATGTAAACCATGTTGTATGCTTTAAAAAGAGCATTTAATAAATGGACAGAAAGGGTGCTTCCTGAATGGACATTTCATGGTCTTAAAACACTCCATAACTAACAAATTTGGAACACCAAAGCTATCCATTTTTAAAGATTATCCATTGAAGGTGACATAATTTGCTGCCAAATGTACGAAAGAAAGAATATATGAGCATGTTTTCTATAAACTATAGGTAAAATTATAAGGGCATAATAAGTACATGTGAGAAAGGCATACAATATAAGCGGTCATGTTATGCAGAGTAGTATTTGCCGGCGACCGAAAAGAGCTCGTTTGAATGCCAGTACCCTGATCTGCCTGAAATATCTTTGGATGGAGCCGCACGACAATTAATCTTACAAATGCACTCAATTCATCTTTTCTACTCGACAAAAATGCAGAATTTCAATAGATTTTTTATGAGATAGCGAATCTACTGTACATATGTTAAAAGTATTTCTTTTTGCCAACCAATCAGGACTTAAAAGTGAATGACTAGGTTTTGCATAATTTGAAGCAACTAACCAATTTGCAGAGTTATACAGAACGTGTGTTCATGATTGCAATAAAATTGTTTTTGCATTAATATGATCCAAAATTTATATTAAAGCAAGGTTCTATCGTATTGCACATTGTGGTGAGGCTTCGAACCTTTCTGTTCAGGCCTTAATTTGAAGACCACACAGCGCCTAGTAATGTAATCAAACACTAAGAACACCGGAATGAGCCTTTATGTCCTGCGTATCACAGTGTGCAATGAATGAAATACCGCGGAATCTGATGACAGAGGCAGAAGCGCTGGTCTTAATTACTTTGTAACCCATTGGAGCAGGTTCCGAACATCGGGTTCGCCTGTAAATGGTGTCCGGATATAGCCGGCTGATAACCACATGTAGATAAAAAACCTCTTGTTCCTTACGAATTTACTTTTTAACAATATATGTGGAAAACACCGTACTGCTCTACCGTAAATATCCCGACTAACCATTGTTCCCGACAATTTCAAGAGGCTCTGTTGCCCTTGTTCTAGAGACAGTGGTTCAGTAAGAAACACATGACTCAGTTAGTTTAAAGCCATTTTATGATACAAACCATCTCCGACAACATCAGCTGGTCGAAAGCCCCACAGAGACAGTTTGAGATTCGCGTTGTTTCAGACATCCGCACGGCATGTCGGAGCATTCGTCACTACAATAAATGTGGTGTGTTTTAATTTATCACCTTGTGCCAATAGTTGCGACTTGGAACGCTACCAAATGACGGGAAAACTGGGTCATCCTTAAAATTTCGATTCAACCTCTAATGGCCCCTTGCCACAGTAAGGTTTAAGTGAAGAAGAAGAAGAAGAAGAAAAAAGAAGGGTGTCCTTTCACCGGAATCATGGCATTTGTTCGTCTGAGCTTTCGAACTCATACTGGAGTCCATCATCAGAGATGAAACGGCAACATAAACGAGTAAAATTTATAGTAAGATCTTTATTAACCTCACTGATGTGAAATCTCAGTCGCCTTTAAAGAATTCTGGTGCGTGCAATTGAGACCATGTCAAGTGCGGCTCGCATAATGGGTGTCAGGCGTTGGAAGCTTCTAGGCTTGTACACACTTCCGATCTCCTTAGCGTATCTTGTCGTCAAAGCAGGATGGGTGATGGAGGAGCGAGTGCTACCTCCATATCAAACAGCTAACGCGCACATCGCTCCCTGTTTTTACCTCGGAAAGGCATGCGGTGAATGTCGCATTCTGCTATGACAACTGAAGGTTTTCTTTTTCTTCCCATCAAAATAATCTCACTGGACAACGAGTCCGTGGCGCAGTTGTTAGAACGTTGGAAAGCTACCAAACATTTCGAAGTTGGCATGGATGGCTGATTGCAGTTAATAAGCATGGAGCGGCCATTCCAGGTTCCCTTGACCAAAATATAATTCTGCATATCACCACAATTTAATAAGCTACATAGACTGCTTCATTAATATTTGTTCCTTTACTTACTATATTAATAAAAATGTAGTAACGCGTGTTTTTATCCTGTGCACGTACGTTTTAACTTAAAATAATTGTTTTATACCCTTGAACAGAACAGGTGTAAGCAATTAATCAGTACTGGCGCCTAAGCGTCGTTGGAACCAAAAAATGCCATTTTTAAAGCTGATGGCCAAAAGAGCGTTCAGACTTTGGGTTTGCCTGTAAAGTGCAAAAAAATAATGAAGCAGCTTTTTTTTTAGGTCTGGAGTGGCTCATGCACAGCTGCGGACAGCAGACACGCCCGGCTGTCTTGGATACCACAAAAACTGGAATATTTTTCAGTTACCTGAAGCGTGAGTAAAGATCAACGTGCTAAAACAACGTGTTTGGGGTTATAATAGAACTCTCGGGTTTCCGTTTTTTGCCAAAATGTCATGCTATCATAGCAGACATGCTCAGCTTGCACCAGCTTACCTTGTTCCGGAACAGGAGTTATCGGAACGTCTAAAAGTAGAGGGGCATGACAAAAACTGATCAGAGGACATGAGGACAAAATTTATATATTCTACCTTGCTTTTGGCTGCTTTATGAACGGAAATGCTCTTCGGAGTTTATCCTGCTATTTGAAATGCTAAACCTATAAGGGAGGAAGTAGATAGCACGTCTGTTTAAGCGCGATGTCAGCTTATTGAATAGTTAAGTTTCAAAATTCTTGTTTTCCTACGCTCAAGCAAAACGGAAAACCGCAATATAGAGCATTCTCATTGCATTCAAAATCACGCAGTAATAAACATCGTTATCAAACGTAAGTGAACAAGCTTTTGAAATGCCACTCTGCAAAACGGGATATAGGAACACATATTTTAGGATAACCGGAGGTTTCATTTACACAACACTCTAAAGGAAACCTAAATTCATGTTGAAAGTTTTCGCGGGCAATTGAAACAGTATTAAGTGACACTTAAAAATCGATCTAATTGTGAAATTACCACAGACCAAAGAAGGCTAACACTTAAAACGATCAATATAATACACAGCTTTTTTGCTTTTTCAAACTTATTAGGGATCTCCCATAGGCGAAGAGTGTCTATTAAATACTCAGTCATTATGAAAATAAAATCAAAATGCCACACATCAGTGTCCTTTGTCATAAACGTAGAGTTATCTAGTTGGGTATTTGATAAGTTTGCATACTGTTTAAGCGAACTAAGCGCAATTGGAAATGGAGAAAAATTCCAATGCAAAGAATCAATAATAATAAATTTCAATCTGATTGTAGAAGGTTTTGGGAATTATTTATAATCAATTTCTATGTCTATTGATTTTCTGTTCTGTTAAGTCAACGTCTACTTTTTCTAAAAATAAAGGATCTTTCTCTTTTTACCTCAATAACAGCTAATCACCGAAAATCTTAACCGGTCATCAGAGTGACCGTAGGAGGGAAATTTTAAGCCAAACTTAATGATATTTTGCTAAATTGCCAAAACTCTTTCAAGTTTCGATCGAGTGAGAAATCAGCTGGATGTTATGACTAATAATCACGCACTTGACGAAGGGCCTTAGTTATTTATGCAATATTCCATGGCCATTTATACTACGTTACGCCAGGCCGAACAACGTCAAATAGCAAAATATATTCGCATCTGTAAATTTTTGATTTCAATGTTACCTTGCTTCATGCAATTTTTTTTCATTTGTGAAGTGCTAAGTAAAATATGCAAGGAATGCAACTAAAATGAAACGACCGATTGGTGGCCGATGGTTTTATCACCTACCTCAGATTCCAAGTAGCAATCCGCTGAATGCTTTTTGATTTCTGCTGTTGAACGAATGCTTATGAAAAATGGATGCCTATACACATTTTGGACATTACCTACGAAGGAAAACTCACAAAATACTGTCAAAATTGATGATTTGCTCACAAAAAACCAGAGCTGAATTATGCTAGGCTATTTTCTTTGGTAGTTCCCTGGAATATCTTCGAAGCTATTTCAACTTGTGGTTTCAAAACAGACACCCCTTCCCTTGAGAGGATTTTACTTCAAAGCCAAACCTGAATGTTAACACGTGAATGTACAAAGGAGTCTAGGTTAAATTTGTAAATGGTGACGATTGGTTCTTTTGAATGCTGTTTGGATGGTCACCATAACTAGGTGATGAAAGTCAACAAGATGCAAGTTAGAATCTATTTTTGAGTTGAAATGATATCCCAAGGGCTGCTGATTGATAAATGGAGTCTATTGGGAGCAAAGGCTATGAGGAAGACGAATGGACAGGGAAATTCCGTGTTCACAATTTTAATTATGATATGAATATTAAGCTCAAAGTTACTAATATTTCTTTATTGACCGAATTAACTTGACTTTAAAGTCAATTTTTTTCAGTAAATACAGTCATCGGTTGCAAAAAAAGTGTCTGCGTATCTAATTACTTAGATAAAGTCTAATCAACGATCATAATTTTAAAACTTTAAATATAAATTTTTTTCTCTTCTAATTACTGTAAAATGTTTAACTACCTGGAAGGTTTACAATTAGCTATTGAGCGTTAAGTGGAAAAATTCTGGATTTTCACGTTAGATAAGAGAGCTCCTTTCTCCTTGGCTGCAACATGCTAAATATTAATCGGAATATTCCTTATGTTTATCAGTAAAATCAAGCAACTTAAAAGACATGGTTCTTATTATGAAGTTGCTTCTTATGTTAATACGGGTGATCATGTTTTAAGTGAAATTACCATACTGTACAGTTAGCATTTTAAACGCTTCTCTCATTCACCTAGTTAAGGTAATTTTATATTAAAAGGAAATAAATCACAAGTTTAGGAGCATATACTGAGGAAATGGTTTGCATTAACCAAATTAAGGCTTGCTTTTTGAGTAAAAAAACACCAATTTAATCTTTTAAATCAGGAAAACGAAAAAGTATTTTTGATTCTATTTCTGACTACTCTTTGGCACAATTTGTTTATAAAAGTTTGTCAAAGAAACATAATTTGCTCCTATGTTAACTCGGTTGAATTGAAGTTCCGTTTGGCCTTTGATGTTCGCTTCAGACCATTCGAACTTTTCAAAGGGGTGCCGCAGAAGTGCAGCCTCCTGTCCGGCATTGAGATGAAGACATTTGCCCAGTGCCTATTAAGTGTCATTATGTGCACCCGAATTTAATGGCCATACTCTCGGAAAAAACCTTCATACCTAACTGATTTTTTTCCTTTGCCGCACAGAAGCAATGCGACAAACGTGTTCGTCCTTCTTTGATGGAAGCATTTAGGATTAATGTGAAGGTAGTTAGCGGAAGATTTTGCGCATTCCCTGTGCTTTCAGTATTACTGGCTTGATGGAAATGGTAAACCGTAAATTAAATGCGCTTGTAAGAAGATCTGCGGTAATCCTTGTAACGTATGTGGCCTTCAGCCAATACTTATAACACGCTAGGAATAACCTCAACTTGCTCAAAAGGTTTTTTCACAGCTTTAAATTAGAGTGCCTTAGCTGATCTTGCCACCAAAATGCAAATGCGCTAGGCACCACGATGGATCTTTTATCGTCTAGATCTAGCCGGAAGTTTTAGTTCCGTTGTAAAAAAATCTCCCGTTCTCTTTGCCTTTTTGATATTGCGTTTTTGAAATTATATAAATATTTCGTGGTCATAATAAACGCATGCGGCGTAAGTTTCTTTGATTAAAATAGATACTTTTGTAATGACTCGGGTAGGTCAAATAAGCGCAAGTGCGTCTTCAAATAGTTCGGTAACGAAGGACTGTTTGCACACCTTTGAAATAGACGTTTTTATAACCAAAAGCGATAGAAATCTACTTTGATGGAAGGGTTATGCAAACATCCACGAAAAGGTCGAAGAAACAGAAGACAAGATAGATTAGCCCACGCTCAACTACCTCCAGAAGTCGTATTAATTTCTTTTTGATTTTGAACATTTAACACTGACAGTAGTTGGTCGATCAAATTCCCCGAAACGTCAATGGTTTATTAAATTCTAATTGTTTGGTCATTCCCCTTTCTCGCCTTACCACATCAAACCTTTTTATTTTGCCAACCTAAGTGTACAGGTTTTAAATTGTATACTTAGTTCGTATATTGGAGGCAGGACTAGATCTTGAAGCCTAACGAAATATTTCGTAGTTTCTCCTAATTGGCACATGTTGCAACATGAAAAAATATTTTTGAAAATTTGAAACCGTTTACATAAATCAAATGTTGATAAAGGTGATGGATGATAAAGTTTTATTTTTGTCTTGTTTGATCATCAGCCAACCATATCCAAACATCTGGAATTTCAAATGGGATTCTAGTGACCACCGAAAGCTTGACTCAAATCTTTATGATTTGAGTTACAAATCCATTATTTGTGGACTTGATAGTGCAAATGCTTCTTACCGTGTTTGAGATCAACCGTCAGTTTAAAACCCTCGTAAGCTACTTCATGGTTTGCATTGGACAAAAAACGCCGACAAAAGCCAGTTTCAAACACTTAGAAAGCTGTGCTTGTTAACTGGTTGACCCATAAGTGGGTACGGCAAATGTTAATTTGACTAGTACAGTTTGGTACTTTTATCTAAGTTCAAATCGCGTTCTCACTGAAAATGTTTTTTCATTGGTCATATTGAAGTCAGTTCGTCAAGTGATGTCGTTACCGAAAATTCTTGAATTTAAGAACTAACCTGAGTTACCCAGATTGAAGAACTTAGGAATTACATGTTTTTCATAATTTATATCAGAGTTTAACTTTGCGCATTAGCAATAACCGACAGAATATTCCAAAATTGCTATTTTTATTTCACTCTACAAAGATTGCAAACTTGACACCAGCCTGAAAAAAGAACGATGAATCGCAGTAGACTGGTTAGAATGGGAGATCTTACTACCAACCATGGTCGTACAGATGAGGACTGATTCTGTGTGGTTAAATTTGGTAATTTATAGTCATACCCAGGATCCGTAGGAACAGCTCGTCGTGTGACGTTTCCGCTTGTCCAATCTCGAGACGTGGAGGTGGAAAAAGTGTTCTAGTTGATGAATTGACAGAGAGTGTATTTGTGGGATTCTCAGTCACACGCGTGCTATTACATTCCGTTGATTCTGCCGTAAATCGCGTCTGGCGCCCTCGATTGACACAAAACCACACGCCGCCCTCGCGTTCAGATACCCACGTTAGTAAGAGTCGTGACTCCAGAAGATACGAATCAATCCATCGCCGGGTTATTAAGGCGCGACCCATATGGTGCCGCCCAGATCGTATGCGAGCACCATTGTGATACCACTCAAGAACGTTGTTGGGGTCCATCTTGGCTTCAGAGGAGGTGAAGTTGGCAATGCATCTTAACTCCAGCGGCAGGCCGTAGAAGGCCAATTTCGGTCCAATTATCCGAACTAAATTGGAAAAAGAATGCTGAAACACTTGAAGGAACAATAACACAACTCTCTTGCATAACAGTTTTCTTCTGCATACTGTATTCAACTTTTTTCCCCCTTTTTGCGCTTTGGATATGAACATAAAATATGCAAGTTACTGTCAGCCGCGTCCAGTAAAAAGTCTTCCCACCCAAAAGCGTCCTAGCTTACTTTTAAGAGATCTCAATCTGCCATCAAACCTGAAATATATTGGTGGATCACACACTTAATGGAATTTTCGATCTTGAGGAGTGACATGGTACACAATATCGACAGCACAGATACTACCCGAAGTCCCAAACAGGTGTTTCACTGATATTCTGCCACTGCATGACAAAGCTGTGATGAGCTCGGCTCATCAGTCAGTTTCCTAGGATAGTCTGTGTGCTTTCTGGTAGGTGCTCTAGCTTTGAAATAATAAATATTTAATTTCCTTAGACATTAAGCGTAAACTCGGAGTTAATTAGATCAACTGAAGTTTGTGGGTTGTAAACTGAAAGTCAGTATGAATATTTGGGCCGAATTCTATCAATTACAGTGGAATTACTACATGAAATTCAGAAAACGGCCAACAGGTAGCCACTAGGTAATATAGGCTCACGCTATACATTAGATGACAAAAAGATATAGCGAAAAAGTCTAGACAATATTTTTTTCACCGATATTCTGTAGCTTTTGACACTGTTCAGCGAAATTAATCATTAACTTGTAATAAATTAGTCTATACCCGAAGCTTTTAAGGCCTATCGTGAAGGCTAATATCACTAGCATATCAAACTACAGTCTATTAAGCCTGTAGAACTTCACATAGACTGATTTACAGCAAGTTAATTAACTGACGATAAAGTAAAAATGAGTAATTGTCGTCAATTTTAGCCCCTGGCTGGGACAACGCCCGAAATCATCTGAAAGGAACTGCCACGTTCAGGGGGCTTATAAATAACAGATACCCGGATTGCTTAGAAGCAGTTTTAAGTGCTCTTTTCAGGATCAATGAAAGTTTCTGCTTATAACTTGTGCACTACAAATGGCAAAATAAATCATCTGCTCACACAAACTATAAAACATTTAAAACATCACCCTATGCAACACCTGAATATAAACGTTTCATCGGTATTAAAAACTTCTCTACTTTAGCTAAAAGTATAACTAAAAATTCGCTAAAAGTTTTGACCTTTACAATTTGCAAATTCCCCTTTATGAACTGTAAAATGCACAGTTAATGCATAAGTAAAATATTCTTTGAAAGACTTTTTGACTCATATCCCATCTGGCAGCAGCAATCTAATCATGTCCGTACTTTACTACCGTCTACTTATCCATCCTGAACGGATAGCGGAAATATGCTGAGTTGTCTTTGTGAGAAAGTAAATTTGAAGGTAATAAATAGACTAGATTATGTTGGAAAACCTTAGCAGCTTTTTGATCAGAATATATATATAAATATGATTATTCTAAACACCATATGTGTCATTGCATGCATTAAGAATTCTCCCTTTTCTTTTTATTTTTATGAATCATATTGTTATATTCTGTCCTAAAGTATTTATTTGGAGAAAGTTTGCGCGTGCCGAAAACGTTTTCAGGAAAAATAATTTTGTTTATTAAAGTGGCTCAAGACGCCCTTTCGGGTCAGAAAGATGCAACAACACTAATAAGCAAATGCTTTCGTTTTGGCAGCACTCTGACCTTCTTGGAAGTCATAGAAACCAAAATTATCTCACACCTGTAATATACAATCATTATATTTTAATAAAGTACATACTATAAATGTGTTACAAGTTCTATATTACATCCTGTTTTAATTTTTCCTTTATCTTTCGACAATATACTGCCAACAAGCATTGCGCTAACTGCACTTGGACGCCAATTGCCACTTTAATGATAACGTATCCCCTGTAACATTGAATTGATTTTCCAAACGAGAATGCTGTCACAACCACTATAGGCGTTTAATAAAAATTAACACAAATACATTCATTGGCAATTTCATTTTTAAGCCAATTTGTATGAATGCAACTGCACACTAAATCAGCTAGTAAAATGTAATAGTCATGCAAACCAGTATAGTGTCCTTCCTATGCGTTTGAACGCAAAAATGCTTTTAAGTATTATATCAAACATAGTTTAGAATAATGCGACAGCAAATAACCCTCATTAGATTCTGCAAAACGTCGAAGCAAGCTCGAGAAAATTGAATGCACCGCTGATAACTGCTGGCTTTAACTTTAAATTGCCCTTGGCAGCGGATGCCTGTGTGGATGGAACATTACTATGAGCATTGGCGTTGTGTGGGCAATATAATGACGAATGACAGAGACAAATAGTTATTATTCGTAGCAGTTTTGAGCAAGAGCTACCTCGTACAGTGGTAAACAGGTAGGAATGGAAGTGCTCGATTTACCCAAATTTAAGTTTACCCACTCCCAACGTTGCAAAATAAAATTTTTTTCAATTACAATCACCTGTTATTAGGTCATTTCCTTACAGTAAAACGACAATAAACTGCCAGGTGCCCATCCTCTTACGTTAAATATGTAGACCTTTAGACTTATGATCAGAAAAATTAAACAAACATCCCCTACTTTAATACACAAAGAGCATGGCTGTGTTTGTTAATGATTCAGAATTCCAGTGCAGATTCTCTTTGTTTGCATACATTTAATATATTTCCAGAAAATAAGTAGAAGACAATGCTGAATTTCATGGATACGACGGCGTAAACAATAAGCCAATCAGTATCAAATTTAGACAACTAGAATGTACAGTTAATCTGTCATGCAACTAATGAGAAGAGGCATTAAATGGCGTACCTGACGTATTGCTAAGAAAACGGAGCCACGCTTACGTTCACCAACATCCCCTAACCTATCAATACTTTACACGAGGTTTGCTAAACAATTTAAAACTGCATTAATGCAACTTCTCCATGTCTCACCACTGTAGCTCCTAAACGTAACTTACAGTATCTAGGACTTTTTGAACTGTCATCCGAAGAGTTTGAGGTCTCTTCAGCCCTAATTATACAACTGTAAAACTGGAGACAGTTCATTGATATCCTAAATCTGAAGACTTTATCTGATAATCTTTTCAATTAAAGTGATTGGTAACTCATCAAACATGACAGGGAGATCCTCAATCAAATCATTTCTCTCCACCATATTTTAAAATGTTGTTCAAAAATAAATACAAAAATTCACTTTGCTCCTCTACAAGTCAATGCAATACAAGTACTCTGTGCTACACAAAGGATAAATAATCGCAGTTTTAAATCATTTTCTTAATAATAACCTTATCATTTAGATTTGTAGAACGCTCTATGGTTTGCATTATATCGACACTTTAATATAAATTTTGAATGGTAGGCGATTAAAAATAAAACAACTTAGAATTAAAAATTTACCAAAAGTTTAACGTCTAATTATGGTATGCGTACTACATCATATTACCTAACGGCAAACAAAAAATGCATTATTTTGTCATTATATGACAAATGGGTAACTACAGCTGCCATTTTAGATGCACTGGAACACAAACAATGAAATTTTATTAACGTATTTCTCAGTTACAATAAAATTAAATACCTGCCTCCACGTGAACGGATAGGGATTTTTCCTGTTTAATTACTCGATATTTTAACAGTCGCAACGATTAAATCACGGCTAAACAGCCCGTATATGCGTGCCTGATTCGCGCACGGTCCGTCAGTATTTCCTAGAATCAGAAAAGTGTCCATTCAGATACCGAGCCGCACCAAGAAGCCGTTATTGCAGTCTGTATTGTGGTCCTGAGAGGAGGACTCGGTAATTCCTTTGGTTTGAAGCCCTCCAAGTTACAGTTTTTAGTGCACCATCATATCTTAGATACGCGTCGGTTAGTTGATATTAACGACTATACGCTCAGCCTCATAGTGACACTGTTCCCAGAGTTGACCTTTTTACTTCCTGCCAGGCAACAGTCAACTGCTCCAGCCGGTCAGCCACCTGATGCGGGAATTAGGTGCAAACGGCTGAAAAACAGCAATTACGGATAGCTGATGGTCTCTGAAGATGGTTTCGAGCTTGAATCCAAAAACTCAGGTGCGTAAATTTCTTGCACAGGCGATCGTTTCAGAACAGCAGCTATCTGTCTACGCGTATCCCGCAGGACCCACCGTCTGCCCTCGGATATCATATCACGGCCACATGGGCAATGAACTGAAGGGTATCTTTGCCGCCTACCTGAGAGAGAAATAAATAGAACGGATCGACGCACAGTAGGCACAGAAATTACAAGCTGCGCTTAATGACCAATTAAAATAACGATGCACATTTTTTTCTTAGAGCACTGGATGCTTGTTATTCTGCAATCGGAGAGTTAATTTGCTAAGATAACGTCATAATTATTAAGTCATTTAATTCGCTATTGATAACAAGTGAGCTTGCATGGGATATAAGCGTGACATTTTTAGTAAACAAGGCTTTTGTAGCATTGCGCGTCTTCATAGACTCGAATAGGAGCATCATGATTCCGACAGCTTTAAATTTAAGCAGCTTCTGGCTTCGATTACCTTTGAGGAGCGTACCTTCAAATGTTTTATCTTTTTTAAAGTTGGCACCATAGCCCCCGTTTGGTTATGTCTGTATTGATGCCAAAGTTTGGAGTATTCTTCCTGTTTTTCTACAAATGCACCAGATCCCGTAGAATCACAAATGGTCCAGACAGTGGCGATGGGTCTTCGCGGCGACTAGTGGCCGTAAAATCCTACCTATAAGTTATTTGAGCTGTCGGCTGACGGCTGCGGAAAGAGAATTTTCGACAATATGCGTGGTACTACGATCTATTGTGTGTTCCCTACCTGTAATTAATCTACTGAGTAAGTCTTCAGTTCAGCATTTTCTGGAACCCTTTTATCGTGCTCTTTCCGCAGCTGTCCTAAACTCCTTCCAAGGAAATTCTCTTCACCATCCTCTTGCGTCACTGAATGACACGATATTAGTGACTAGCACAGTATTTGTGTTAATGGCCATTTCTGATGTTGGAGTCAGCCGTCGCAAATTGTTCGCAAACGCAGGTCTTGGAGCAAATTAAAAAAATAAGCAATGGCATTATATATTTTCATTTTTCATCTTCATCTTATCTGCTTCCCCAGGAGTAAGGAAACTAAGGCTACGCGCACAAGTCTCCAAAATCCCGAGATATGTTTCAAACTCACTGAGCGGGTAATTGCTAGTAAAACTGAGTCTTGGCACTAACTTTTAGCAATTTAAAGTCACTATGAAATGTCCGACAAATAATGCCATCACAATGATTATCCGTAATGGTACTTATATCAACTTATCAAATCCTATAGAGTTTTCGGCCAAATCAAGCAGGCTACAATTAATCGGTCAAAAACTGCATTTAAAGACGGCAAAAACTGCACAGCTAGTGATCGTTTTTAACAGTCTGAAAAATATGCGATTTGCCTTCAAAAATATTCTTACAGAAATAATTTACATTTATCTTATCGCCTTTATTGTTCATATTTCTTTTATTACAAACGATCACCTAGAAAAAATAAATTTTTTTGCACAATTATCGGTTGATAACGGTTTTTCTCCTAATCACACACTCTATGAAGTCTAATATCTCAAGCGTGTTCTAGGACTAAAGGAATGTAGGTCGTGATAAATCAGTAGCCTACATTTGAGGTAAGTTGCATTATGAATGCGCATAGCGACCGAAATGCCCACAGCGGCTATCGTCTATAAATCTTTGTGCTTAGATTTTGCGCAGTGTGCGGACCAAAATGCGACATTTCTCTCCGAGATATGATGCAAATGGGAAAAGAATTCATAGTACATTCGAGGATACAATGAAGGCGATTTATAACTGCACAGGCAGAGCCACTTAAAGCAAGCTCGCGCTACCGACTTTGGCCACAACCTGAAACTTTTGCGTGTAAAATATCGGCAGTATGCAGAATCTACCAGACCAAAAACAAACAGCTCAAGAACCAAAAAGTTCATCTGTCCTTTTGAGCCAACAAGTAAGCTACGTCTGTACTCTGAAATTTGTGCTCTCCTTTTGGGATTTTCAGTATAGATAGTTTCCCGTAGATTGTACTGAAGATTCAATCCTGATTGTTATATTGAAGGAAACGTATAATCCATTTTCAAATTTTAAACAGACAGGTATATTTCTTATAATTCTTTCTTATCAATAAAATGTTTATTGGCATCATATGTAAATTTCCTTTTATTCTTCAATGTATTTTTGGTTACTACTATAGCACGGTTATAAGAATAGTGTGTGCGGTCAACGGCTCAGCACATTTTCCTTAGTTTAAGCAATCTGGGGCTCTTGAGGCTATCAGGGTGCGCTAAAAGCCATGGCTTGAAAGTTGTAAACAGACTGAAGAACTCGGAACGCATGGCCAGACAAATGCGTGTTTTTGTGGAATGGCTGACTGGCGGACTGATGGACAGGCTGCAATGGCTCCTTCTTAATGTGGCTTTTATGGCACCCCCGGTCTGTGGGATCTGAGATGGGTGTGCCGGGCTCTTAAGGGCGGCCCCTCTCGCCTTTGGTCAAGATGGGGGAGGAGTATAGAGTGCGGTAGACGCAGTGCAAGTCTGCTGTGATTATGGTTCCACCTGTAAACCTTAAATAAACTATTGGTTGCTCTTTGGCAGTTTAAATGAATATTACGTGGTTATCTCGCTGTGTTTGAGAGAATACGGCCCGCATATTCATAACGACTTTCTGTCTACGCCCATAAGTCTTCAAATAGCCTGATTTACTCCAAGTTCGCGATTAATTTACGAGGACATATAAAAGCTAAAACGGAAAAATAATCGTCAGATGGCTTCTTATCGCGATTTTTACCCCATTGCGCTAGAACGTGCGTGATATATACTGTCTACTGACATTTACTTGCCAAAATTTAACTCACTTTTTCAGTTTTCCCTAGTTTTTTACTTCTTTGTGAAGTTAGAATTATCTGGTTAATCACTCTTAGTAGAAAGACTGACAAGCACTTGGTATCCATCGCAACGAAAACCATCGGTTTCCTTAGAAATTCCCAAGCTTTCTTCTGGCATCAGCTTCCAGTTTGTTCGACAATCATTGTCCTCAGGTGGTGCGCCATCTGGCGTTGGGTTTGACTGGCTGACGATGGCTAATAAGCCAGAAATGGCCATTCCAGTTTCTATTGTCTGGTCAGGCAACATTCATTAGCCTATGCTTCTACTAGCCACTGTGTGGCTGCCAGCAGCGTGGAAGGTGTGATTTCCTTAGCAATCAGTGAACGTTCGTCAATGACTGAAAATCCTTATTCTTCTATAGCTCTCTTGCCTACCCCTTCAGGTAGAGCTTGAACTAATGGATTAGATCTAAGTACAAGCTCCTGTTTGTGATTTTTGCAGTGGCATTCCTCCTGTACTTTTACTTCAACTGCTGTCTTCTTCTCATACTTCCGGAACCATTTTGGGCTCAAAACCTGTCATTACTCTGAAAGGCTATGCGCTGAAAAGATTGCCTTTTTTAGAATCATCAATTTTCTGTGAAACAAAGAGTTCTTTGCGTATTATGTACTGCTATCAACCGAAAGATACTCATCTTATTTCAGAAGTAGATTTTTGATGGACAGAAGACCAAAGATGAAACAAGTAAGCAGGCCTGTTTGTCGATTGTTTTGATAAGTAGAGAAAAATATGGGCAGCCTTTCTTATTGGTATGCTTACATCAGTACGTTTGTTTTACATGTAAGTTTATAACTCAGAACCCATTATCTGACAAAATTTACGTCAGCTCTCCATGGCTCCATTTTGCATGAGATCACATTTGCTTCTCATGCATTCTTCCAAGCATATGACACCACTAAAATAGTCTAGAGCTCTCAGTCCAGGTATTTTGTGATAAGTCGTTTTGCAGGAAAAACGAGCTTTTGTGAAAACCTTTTCAAACCCACATTTTTAATGACAAGATTTTGAAGATTGTATTCACTAGATTACCTGTTGAGCGTTGTATTGTTCTTTCCTTTTGTGGTTCATCCACCTGAATCCCTTTAGGATTTTTCGATCCTAAGGAAAAATGGAATATTAAGCAAAGCATAACGATTAAGCAGTTGTTCAAGCAAATCTTCAACCTACCTGCATGAAAATGCCTAACTGCCAAACTGCTAAGACGCTGAGTAAAGGAGTGCTTTTTCTGCATCGCATTCATAAAAGTAGTTTTATGAGTGTCGCTCGCTAGTCAAATGGGTGTTTTGTTACCACAGTCTGAAGAGCAAAAGCGTTTAGCTGGAGCCTCTGCTTTCGCATTAAATTAGTCACGAGGCACTTCTGTGGGGCATTCGCTGGGAATGGTTAAAAAAAGGCTGCATTGCTAAACATGTTCTCGCTGGCAGTCACTTAGACTAGTGTGTAGAGTAAGGATCGCATGTTCCTTACCGGAATTAAGTGCTCATAAACATTCATCGTTTCCATTATGAAAGTTATGATTTCATGGTTATTCGAAAGCTTGTATTCTTTTTTGTACTAAGCTGATTGCGGATAACTCACTGACCTTGATGGGATTATATTTTTTTCTAATGGCTTACGAGGTATTTATTTGGAAATATATTTTGACTATTCATTATGCGTTCAACAACCACCCGCTTGAGAGAGGAATATGCCTACTAATAAGCAACAGGATTACCGACAGAAACTCGAAAGACAATTTTGGTTGGCTTGGTTTCGGCGGAGGAGGAGACGAATTCGTCCTTACAACCGTTACATGGATGTGCCTTTCTGCTCGAAATTGCACTTCGACAGCAATACTCCCCTTGTCAGCAGCGGTGGCATTTGCAATAACCAGAACAGCTCCTCTCGAAGGTGACGACGGTCGGAGTTGCAACCTCGTGTCCGGGGAAAATAAATACCGCCCAACAGCGAGGGGGTACAATAAATCTGTCTTCTCCCAGATTATCTGTAATGTTATGTAAATGTAAAGAAGTAATAATTTTGACGACGTAGGATTCACGAATTTAAATCGAGAGTTAAACTAACAAAATTGAAGTCAGTTATTCGTAAATACAACTATGACTATTACTATCTGATACTCTAGACTTAATAAAAAACAAAGACACTCATTTTAATCCCATCCAATGCATTTGAATAGTGTCTATTACATTTAAACAAATATACTGAACTAAAAAGATTTCAGAAAGAGAAATGACTCACCCAAAGGGAACTACCATTTCAAACGTTCTTGACGCCATTTATCTTTATCAGCATCCCCTAAGTTGGGTCTTTGCGTGCCCATGTGTAACTAAGCAACCGAAAACCCGTCATCACAAGGTTAATATTACACTTTACCAGCAATCA
The DNA here is from genome assembly GCA_017591395.1 of Schistocephalus solidus. NCBI lineage: Eukaryota > Metazoa > Platyhelminthes > Cestoda > Diphyllobothriidea > Diphyllobothriidae > Schistocephalus > Schistocephalus solidus. The sequence continues at coordinate 33,522 of WEDG01011854.1, read as the reverse complement.
CTCCCAGTCTGTAGGACGTAACTGTGTTTTTGTTGTAGTATTGAGAGGTGCAGTACATTATAACACACCATTATTAGCCAATAAATATCCCATTTATTTTATAAAGTAGAATAAGCACAAAGGGAACTGACTACGACCAAAAGAGCAGCAGTCAGAAGTCTCTAGAGAGATTCATTATCTAAAAGAAGTCTACGAGACAGTTTATCGATGGCTAAAATCTGTCCGATTTGGCGTAGCTCATTGACCCCAGACAGCAATTCGTTCCTTTTTATGCAATTAAAGAATGCACCATAACTCACTGGAGTCTTGAGAGACTGGGTAGCAGCAAAATAACCGGAGCTACTGAAACATTACCAGCAGGGTCAACTGTCGTACGGAAACCGTGGTGAAGATAAGGGTTATTACAACCTGGTTACCGACTATACATGAACTGGGTGGAACCCACAAGATTTAAGAAAAGGAACAGCTATCCCATGGGTGAAGGGGTTCGTCCTCCCAGATCGGTGTACCAAAAAGAAAAACCTGAGCCGGCGTTAAACAAAGGCAGCTTCGAACGCAGTTGTCCGAAGGATGAAAGTTAAACCTGTGAAAATTAAACCAGGGAAATCAGAGAAATATGTGACCTCTTCCTCAGAGCGTAGTTAAATGCATTATTTCCCTTACACAGACCGTCCACAGGATTTTAGTTCGGAAACCTTGAATCTAAGTGTAACAGCCAGAAGGTTTCACTTTTATTCGGCAAAAAAGATTTTTTTAAAACAAAAAGGTACCCTTTCTCCAAGTTTAACATTTAAAGAAGACGTAATTTACTACCAAAAGAGTTCAAGAATGAATATTGTTTGTGCATGTTTCCTACAAAATACATTCGAATTTATTTTTGCATCTTAAATCAATGAGTAACTTAGCCATTTTATATTTTTACGTAATATGCTTTTTGCAGGCGGTCAGACAGAAACTCGTTCAAAAGCCCGCATCCTTCTTAAGTAATTTTTTTTTGAATCGAAAACACATTTCAGAATTTAGATTGACATGTTATGAGCTAGGGAATCTACTTTATATTAAAATTTTATCTGGGCAGTGAAAATCAATGCGAACATATATGCTCCTTAGGTAGCAATTTTTACCGAGCGTAATATTTGCCAGAGGTCGGAAAAGAAGTTTGTTCAAACCTCGGTGTCCTGACATGACTAAAATGTCTTAGAAGTAGGCTGCGCAATAATCAATTATAATAATAATAATTGATTGATTAATTGATTGATTGATTGATTAATAATAACCAATTAATAAATTATTATTATGCGCAATAATCAAACTTAACAACCTACCTAAAGAATGTTAGTGGAAGCACAATAGTCAGACCCGCTAAAACATTGCAAGCAAGGCCACATGTTCTATGTAAACCATAGTAAAAGCTGTTTAATGGGTAGGACAGAACAAGAAAGCAGAAAACTCTTGGAGAAGAAACAATGAAGGTAGGGTTAATTACAATCTGGTTATCACTTACAAATGAGCTAAGTGGAATCCACGGATTTAAGGAAAACATAAAGGCTATCACATGGGCAAAGGGCAAAGGAATTGGCCTCTTAGATCGGTGTAATGGAAATCAAATATGAACTAGCATCAAACAGAGCTAGATTGGAACGCAGGTGACGGAAGGACGAAAGTTAAACGTGCGAAAATGAAATCAGAGAAGGAAATCGGGAGACAATGTTCCCAGTAGGTCCAGCTATTCTACTTTCACTCTTGACAGTTAACTACTAGATATGCGGCAATACTGAAAATTGCACCTATCTGAGGAAAGCATGCAAAAAGATTAGATCCATCTGCATGAGCATAAACTGACAACCGAAGTTTATGCCTAAACTCTTAACTTGCAACTCACATTGAAAAAACTGGTGATAACTTCGAACTTCAAGGAGCTATTCTTTTTAACAGAGGTACCTCAAGGACAGGACGACTTAAATTTGAGGCCTCGCATTTCAATAAAAATTCAATCATTTTGCATATGAGTCTTACATTTTGGCCCCATATCTTATACTAAGACCAAACAATGACGGCCAGATTGAGTTTTAGAAAACCGAGTAGGTGTAGGTGCAGCTTATCCATCTTTTAAGGCGATGAGGAATTTTAACCCACCAAATATCTACTAAGATGCTGAGAAAACGAAACAAGAAAATTTAATCCACATAAGTCAAGTCACTTAAAATTCTAGTTAATGTTTTCAATTAAACGTTTTTGGCAAGGTTGAACCGATTAATCTCTCCGAAACGTCAGCACCGAGATGACTTCTCTGGTGAGCTGTTTCGCTTTCTTAAATTATCAGCCCGGAACTCTTTCCTTTGCTACCATGAAAAAACAAGTGATTTTAAAAAATCTTGGCTGAGCCTTCTTGCATGATTTTATTTCTAAGCATATATTACTTCCTTTCATTATGCTCAAAATGGATTTTCCATTTTGTACGTATTTATGAATCGGAAACACAATCACGGAAAAAACTCTGTTTATACTTATAGTATATTGTTAAAAATAATGATAAACAACGTAGAAATTGAAATCTCCTTGTCTTCCTATCCTCTACAGGTTAATTCAGCAGAAGAATTTATCCTGCATACGGTAATAAATTTTCCGAGTTGTAATTTTACATTGACTCACGTGAACAGGCGAGATGACGAGATTGCACGGCATTTCTATATCCTCACCGTAGTCTACGGAAATATTGACAATTTTCTCAAAGTTCTCATTGAAGTTGGTCATTCGAAATCCTAAAAAAGTAGCACAATTATCTTATCTGTGTCAGCATATATTGATTGTTCTGCTGAAGGGAATTTTCTCATCAATAAAGATGTAGAATTTTCCGACCAAAGTGATAAGAATGACTCTAACTTGTCTTTAAGCACATGTGATTCCGTGTTTAGTAATATAATACTTCGTGTAGGAAACAGATCAAATAAAAACCCACATAATGCGTTTAATACTTGGAAGCTTGGGGTTAAAGTAAGCGCTATGCATAGGGAAAAGTTATGATAACAGTTTATCTAAAGGTTAATTTCAAATAGGATTAGGGCTTAGCATAAGATAAAGTTTAGGATATGGACATAGTTACAGTGTACGACACCTGTATTTTGGGACGTTTTATTCCCGTGACTTATTGAAGTTTGTCGTGCGAATTTCTGTTGCCTTTTTCCCTATGCTTCAGTTATTCTGCGCTCGATCAGTAAAGGAACACAAGCAAAATATAACAAAGTGCATTACTGAGCATGCTTGATAAATATGTCAATGAAACTGAATATGCATTTATGTTTATTTACAAATTCCTGACAGCATTGTTAATGTATTGCGGTGAGAACATCCAGAAAAGTTTTCAATGAGAGCTGTTAGAAAATGATCACTATCTATCTTAAAACTCCCGAAACAGTTAACCCAAGGCTCAAAAACAGAGCAGACACGATATTGCCCCTCGCGTAGGCTGTTAACAGAGTTATCCGTGAGGAAAATTACATTATCTAAGAGCGATCTGCGATCATAGATTGATTTTATTTGCATCATTAATTATTGCTGTGAATGTGTGTTTGAAGGGTTCTTTTTCTCATTAGTACGCACGACTAAGAGGATTCACCTTCTTTCTGGAGGTGTATTCGCACGCAGCAAAACAAATGCGTTTCCATTACGAAGAAGCTTAGCAAGAATATGCAATTATCTGGCTCAAACCACGTCAAGTATGCATGGCCATGGAGCAGATGGTGGACTAGAATGAAACTTCACCCCGCTAGTGTTTAAAGAAATTCAATAAGCTATGGGCAACGCGGAAGTCATTTGCGATGTACTATTTTGTGTATTTTTGCGACTGGGCATGTCTTAGTTTAGTTTCTGAACTAATTAGATAACTAGAAGTGGCTTGCATAAAAAATTGTTTCAGTTCATTTAAAGTAAACAAAGAATGGTTAAAAATAAATGGTGCTTAGTAAAAATAGAATCTGCATATGAATCAATAGCTACCGTGAAATTGCTTCTTTGGATATTTTGGCGGCCTCATTGAAGGCTGCTCCGCCGAACGTTCCCCTTCGTGATAGTTCTCTTCTGCCGCTTGATAAACGTGAAATGCACCCACGAGGGCAACGAATCTGGACTCTACTAGAATCCAATAGATGCAGGCTTTAATGACCATTAAAATATATTTTAAAATATCCATCAACTTTGAGAGTTTAAAGCCAACATAGCGACTTTGTCAGAGATTGTGCGGAAGCACATCAACATATTGCAAAGTATCTTAAAAATAAAACACGTTGGACCAATGGGAACGAAGCTTCAGTAACCAATACGAACGGAGGATGTCTGCGTTTGACAGCAGTTAACCAAATAATTCAGTGCGATTGTCTTGCATCAAAGTATGCCTATTTGAACATTGACTCTTAGATTTAATATTAAAATAAAAAAAATTGCATTATATATGGGTGACATGTAGTCTTTAGGTTCTTTTTTTATATGCTTGAATTAATAAGTAATTCAAGAATATCAAAGTAGAGCATGTAAACATTTTGCATTTTATGAGAATTCCCATTATCCCGTTTTCAAAAGAAATATATTTTAATTGGAGTTGATGGAGAGCACAATTTACTGAAAACCACTTGTTCGATGAGGAAATGCCTTGACCGATTATGCGTTCTATTAGGAAATTAAAAAGTTCGGCAAATAAAATCCATCTTTCATTTTTTGATTTTTTTTCAAAAGTTTAAGTCATTTATGAAGTTCTTTCTTTATAGTTAAAACCATAGTCGGCTTTTTAAAAGCCACATCAAAAGTTGTTTTCTGAAGGCGGGTGTTCTCGCGGGGAGGTGATAAATGATTTTAAAAATGTATGCTCATGGAGACTGAGAATCTTGATACATGCAAGATACTGTCAACCTGTAACTCATCCTCTGGGTGAAAGTTCAGCATGCAAAAACAGGAGCAAGGATAACGCATGCCAAAGTGATTAAAAATCTTCATGTTGTCATGTTGTGATAGATATAAAGATTTCCTTGGCAAATTGGTATGCTAAGATTCTCTGTGTCTATCATATAAAATACACTTAACTTATTTTGGTTGATAGGCGTTAACTGATCAGTTTTGGGACAGAATTGTCCCGTTCGACTTTGGGGCTTTCTCTCTCGAGCCCAACCAACAGCGGCACAGCGGCTAGTAGTATAGGCTGCTGGTGGGGCTCAAGAGATAGCCCAAAGGCAGAACGGGACAAGTGATTCCCGTAACCGATCAGTAGGCGCCGAACAACGAACGTGCACAATTTCGATCTAAACCAGCAAGACCACAATTACGTGAATCAATAGGTAAAGCGTTTGGACTTCTAATCAACAGGCCGCGGTTTTGAGCTCTGGGTGAGGCGCTATCTGTGAATGGGATTGGCCAACTGATTATGGCTACCCAGTCAGAAATGATCATTTCATTCTCCCTGGTCATTTTCGGTATTGTTCGAATATCCATTTACTAATTTTTTTATTCCTATTACCCTTGTTTACAACTGCTGAGCATTGGGTTTATATTTTTGTATTTCCTTTATTCACATTATGCCCCATTGTAGTTCCACAGTAATTTAATGCAATCTGAGTGCGCTGGACGGCTGAGCGTTATTTACAAACATCTGCAACTCAATCAGGAAACGTATGGAAATCGACAATATTGGTGGCGTGACGCAGTGATACGAGAACTGAATAACCAATCTTCGAACTTTAGATCTTGAATATCTCAAGTCAAAGCTGGAAACACCCAGCATATTTCAACCTCCTAGAATAGTCAACTTACGTTGAGGGCACGAAGCAGACTGGACGCACATCTCTGCCTTCATTGTCAGGACGTACCTTATTCATTATTTCTGGCACATGGAAGTCAAAACACTCTCCTTCCCTCCCATTCGCCCCATCATCATCATCCTCCTCCTCCTCAACATCATCATCAATAGTATCACTAACAGTTTTGACTCGGTTCCAGTTTGTGACCAGTTCCCAGATGGACCTTATGAGTGAATTCGAATCCATCGCACTCTAAGGGTTCAACCGGTTACAGGACCCCTCCAGAACATTCGTTCATTGCGTAGACCTACTCGATAATGCACACATCTATGAAACCCTTAAGAAAAAGCTTTGTGGTTTTGGCCACTTCACAACATGTCAGCCTTCCCTATCTCACGCACACGCGATATTGGGACTTCAACGAGCGACGATCTCCATGGCCTGCTCTACAAAAGTTTCATTAGCTGGGACTTGAATGTGAATTAGTTTACTTTAATGCAAGCTTACGCGACATCTACCGCCATGTCTCTCACTTACTCACTTTGCTTCAATGGTAAGACAATGTAAAGGCAATCGAAGAGGGAGGGTTTAAGCGTAGTGGTCGACAATGCTAAACGGCCCGTTTTCGCGTACCACACACAATCCCGTGCCACGTTGTGATTCAGGCTTCGGCATAAGTGACTCGGAATGCACGTAAAGAGAGATTCATAAAGGTAGCATTAAGAGGAAGCATGAAAAGCTCGAATGTCAGTACTGAGATGTGCCAGATTATCCCGTAAGTCGGCAAACTTGTAAGTAACGACATTTGGCGCATTGTGATAGATAGATCGATAGATAGATAGATCGATAGATTGTACAGTGTATGGCCTAACTCATCAAGGCATTAGTAAAAGTTTTGCAATATTAATGAACAACCGTAAGTGAATTTAAACTGATATGAATTTTGAAAATTAATATTCTTTTTTTGAAGAATACAACATTTTTGAAAAACAGCGGCGAATTCTCAACTTATGAAAAATCATTGTAAGCATGACTAATAAATTTAAATAGAATTGTCTTGTGATAACGTTAGCATACCATTTTGTGTATATTAAGAGTAGTATCCTTTCGTCAAATTTCTTCATGGATTACTATAAGTTCCAGCTCGTCCAGGAAATACCCATGAATATTTCACGATTTTCATTGTTTTAAATCGATTGGCAATATAGGTAGATCCCGTTCTAGGTGTTTATCAAAACCTTCAGCAACATAGTGCTTTTAAAGCATTTACCGAGTTAGTGGGCTTTTGGATATTCCTTCTACTGGAAATTGTTATTTGCATCATATTTGTAGACTAGTCTAAACAGGAAAACTCATTGTCGAGAAAAACGGACGTTCACAACAAATTTGTCAATGAATGTGTCCAATATCAATAAAAACGTTTCATAATAAATTATCCATTAAAAAGTGCGTTAATTGGATACTTCGCTGATTAATATATGCAGTTCGCTTAAGGTTAAATATGGAATTTTTATTGGTTTGTTGACTTCCTTGAATAGATAATGAGAAAAATAAAAGGAATTACATTTCGATTTATATTGGAGTGCTTTTGCCACATTCGTTTACTTATGATCCGTTCTAAGACTGCAAATACACAACAGAGTTTCCGAAGATTTACTAAGATTTGGCGAAAATTGCTAATCATCTGTCCATTTCGTTTCACAATTCCGGATTAGTGGAAATATATTAAAGAAACAAGTACCTTATCGCATATTGCTAATTTATCCTTGAGTTTTCTGTAGTGTATCTCCACAGTATCTTGTATATATTTTGTTAGCGGTCTTCATTTTCACCGTAGTAAAAATATGCTACTCATAAATAAAATTATTCCTACGTTTTGTGCAAAAAACGTCAGCAATTTGCAACGAAGAATTTCTGAAGCTGAATTCTTTGCTTGCCTTTGGAAAACAATGCAATTACTTACACGCACGATTATCTGAATTTCGTTGAATTAAGATCATGTTTTTGGTTCCAGACGGGATACATTTAAAATTTTACTTGGTTGTACGAATTTTCTTTTATAGCACAATGCACGAAAACGATGGACTTTGTTCTGTAAGATTAAATAGCATAGGAAATTACTTGGATGCCCGGTAGCCATTGATTTCACCCATATCCTGCCTGTTTTACTTCAATAAATACGATTAAAAATGTCCTATCCGCTAGGGAAATTCTTTCCAAGCTTCAAATCCACTCAATAAAGCAAACCAACAAGACCAAATGTACGATAAATTAATCACGCAAATTTTCATCAGACACTGCAGGAATTAGGTTACCCACTGTAGTTCGAACAAGCTTATGCGCCTCGGAGATAGAGCTCCAATGCTGGCCTCATGCTCTTTTCCTTCTGGCCTGCCTATGTCGATTGTCTGTGCCCGTCACTCAGCTGTTGTGATTGGTCGCAAGGGCTAACGCGAAGTGAAGCCCTGTGCTCAGGCTCTGTACAGTTTGGTTAGCGCATACCATAAACCAAGGTGACCCCTAATTTGACCTGGTGCGTCTACAGCGCAGTCCACTATGGGAAACAATTAACACACACATACACACCGACAGTTCGACCGTTGAGTTCGATTATGTCTCCCGTGTGCCATAGCTGAGTGAAAGCAAACGTAGTGGCTTGCGCGTGAATCAGTTTTAAGTGATGGTAAACCTACGCTGCATCCAGTGCCTTCTCTCTGCCCTCACTCATCCATGCCCAGTATCATGACAGAGTTAAGCAGACCGGAGGCAAGGTCGGGCACAAGAGGTTGGCACAACGAAGTCCGAACCTGAGCGTGCCACCATGCTCCACACACGACATTTCGACTGTCGTTTTTGAAGACGTCCAACTGTATGCACCATAGAAAGGTGGTGCAGGGACGGTGACTTGCGCTCGATTACAGTGAGAGTGGACTTTCATTGCATCTACCTCACTCTCCCCCAACTGGGCCCGGGGTCAAGACAGAGTCAAGAAGACCGAAGATGGGAGAGGGCGCAGGCCCACACACTGAGGTCTTACTCCAGACGCGAACACAACAACAGAAGACAGGGGCGACTCGGATCCCAAATGCGTGGGAGTGTCATAGAGGCCACACTGAGAAGGAGCTAGTGCAGCCCCACTCTAAGTCCACCAGCCAGCCACTCCGCACAAATACGCACACACTGGGTTTATCACGCGATCCGAGTTATCCGGTCAGTTGGCAACCTTAGAAGCCATGGTTTTTAGCGCACCATGATAGTTTTAAACGCGTTGGATTGTTTACAGTGAGGAAAATGTGCTGAGTCATCGACATCCTTCTTCCCTCCACCCCCAGAATCAGACCGCCATCCGAGTCGGACACTTGGCTGAGGTGGGAGTGGGCGCATTGACTGACAGGGCCGGTGTACCCGTCTTCGTGCGCCACAGCACAACCTGGCGCTTTTGACTTTACACACTACGATTCTCAAAACTGGGGGTACGAAGGAGCCTTTGCTGTCTGAGTCCCATTCCACTGGTCAGCTATTCAATGTACAACACACACTGGGCTGACGACATGGTCTGTTGTATAGGATCAGTTGGCGGCCTTCAAAGCCACGGTTTCTAAGACATCGTGATGCTCTCAGGTATACGCTTGTGGGCGATGGTCGTGGGGGTGACACAAACACAACCAAAGCCTTATATATTTCCCTCGGCATAGTGTGCGAACGCGAAACCTGTCAACAACACCTCATACTTTACTCCTGCAGCAGCCAGGGATCTATTTCCTGAAATGTTAATCAAAATTCTGCAAAGTTTTTTCAATTAGGAAGATTCACTTAAGTGGGCTTGTGATTTTCATTCTTTTGCAGCATAATCCAAAAATATTTCAGATAGAAAAGGACGCTGGCTCTCGTTTGACGGATTTTTTAGCCGTAAAAGTAAGTAAACATAATCTTCTTGTACTCCTTTGAAAGAAGAAATAAATACGACTCAGCATTGTTTCATTTCACATTCCTCCATAAAGAATACGTTTGAATTAATTTTCAGATGTTTCAATACAATAATATTAACGTTCGCAATCCAGTTGGATTGGACTTCGTAATACTTAAATTGGAAAGGAATGGCCGTCGAAGAAAGTACTTTACGGTTCAAAATACTTTTGATGCTGTTGCTAAATGGGAATTTGGCTTCTGCCAGCCGGAAAGGGGTGGTTATTGTTACATCAAAACCATCGCAGCGCTTCTGGATGGGTGAAATCGAAAAATGGCAACTGAGAGGATAAGTCCTTTGTTCTTAGAACTGGAGGCCGAGATCCCAGGACGCCTAGGTAACGTAGGATTTATGGCATTTTCACAAAAATATAACTTTTAAGATCTCTTCTTCCTATATCCTGGCGTATTTGGAATGAGGATCGTGGTAAGTGGCCGCGGTCAGTGGGCAGAAGCACATTGAATATTGCTGGCAAAGAGTAGGGAGACTGGAATGGCCATTTCTACCTAATTAGCCAACGTCAGCCAGTCATACCCAAACCAGGTACTACATCACCCAAGGATCGAACACTCAACCCATTGATCAGAGGTCCAACGCTCTAACCATTGTGCCACAATTTTCTGTCTCACCAGTTTGGATTGGGAATATTGGCTTGCATTCGCTGATGAACGCTCACCGATTTCTAACGGAAATCGCTCCCTCCGCTTTGCCTTGAGGCTCACTCTCGAGCCCCGCCAGCAGCCACACAGCAGCTAGTAGTATAATAGGCAGATAAATATTGCCGGCAAAGACAAGGGAAACAGAAATATGAATTTCTGGCATATTAGCCATCGTTACCCAGTCATACCAAACCCCAAGTAGTGCACCACCAATGGATCAAACCCGCGACCTGTTGATCAATATTTTCAATCTAAACCTACAAGACAATCAGCTCGTGGGAGGAGAGAAAGTCAGAATACAGCAGCGCAAGTTTGGTTCTTTATGCAGTTCTCCATCTAGATTATACACGATTAAATTGTCTGACTTTTCGATACAATTATAGTGGCTTTCGAAAACCATTTAGATTTATGCTGGTAACTGGGAAATGACATAGGAATGACCATCGAAGTACGTACTAGAAGCGCTTTGGATGATGTTGGCACATGAGAACCAGGTTAAATCAAGTCAGAATGCATTTGCATTCTGCATAATGTGGGTCTCCCATCGAAGTGATCATCGGGTTAAAAATAACCTAGTCTAATGAATCGTGCAAAAAGACGCTGATTGATCATAGAGTCAGTAAATATTCTCCTCCCGTTTATGATGAAGAGGAACCAACGCCGATTTGGTTTGCTGACGTTAAAGTTATGAGTGTTCCGCTTGAGGGAGATTTTCGCTTACATAGTAGGCAAGAGAAGGATGCCTAGGTTAAGAATACCATTTACTTCTTTATACAGAGCGTAAAAGATTTTGTTTTTTCTATATATAAAGGCTCTGATTTACATTTTTACTGACAAAGGCATATGTAAACATTGAATTGTTGCATTCCCTAGAAACTTTAACCATTATTCGCAGACATAAAATACATTTTAAGAATCAATTTACTTCTTATAGTACCTCATTGGGCCGCCGGTATTCCGGTGAAGGCTTTATACAAACATGGCATAGTCAATCAAACGACATGAGTCGATGATATGCATTAAGAGTAACCACTTAGTCATTACTGTGTGCCTGCAAGTATAAGGAGGCATCTTTTACTTGGGATATTTGCTTAGATTTACAAAGGTGGAGTATACGAATAGTGGTTTTTTGTTCTGGGCCTCTGCCTACTAGTTTTGACTGCATGTCATATGTCCACGAGTTTCTTCACAGGCGACGGCTAAAGTGGTGCATCTTTCCTGACATATGGCTGGGCTCTGACCTATCTCATGGTATATTCGTTACCCTGTAGGTTTTTCCAGAGTAAGGTCAATGGTGGCGGCGCATGTGGGGATGCAAAATGCGAAGGTCCTCCTTCACTTCAATGCCATAAAACTAACGTAGTTCTGGAACAGCTATTTCCATCCAGTCTTGCACTAACAGAGCCCTTCTAGCCACTCGTTATAAAACTTAATTATAAGAAATATGATGACCATGTACTTTAGTAAAACCATAATATAGCTCATACGTTAGCATAGCCAGTTGTGTAACCTCGTACAGTGTGACATTAGTGCCCCCTAAACGGGCCACGTGGTAGATGCATTGGACCAACACGGGGGCCACTTCAGGGCATGGCATGTGTGATTCGGATTGCGCTCCGCTAACAAATGCCGAACATGGGGGGTGTGGTGGCACGCCTAGGGGGTGGGGGGCTAGGAATTAGGGGACCCAGCCGTGTCAGCCACCTGCGTCTTCTCCCACCTCCGGTCTTCTTGACTCTGTCTTGACACCGGGCTCATGTGGGGGGAGGAGAGAGTGCGGTAGCTGCAGTGCAAGGCTACTATCACTTAAAACTAATTCGCGCGCAAGTCACCGTCCCTGCGGCACCCTTCCGTGGAGCATACGGTGGACATTGTCGGACTACGACTGTCGAACTGTCGTGTGACATAACAATTAAATTTTTCTTTCATCACACCAAAGCATGTCATTTCATAAAATCTATTTTTGTCTCACCAAATTTTGTACTAAACTTCGTGACCGAATCTCATTCAACAAATCAAAAAATTTGAACCACAACTTTTCTTAAAATACAGAAACTACTTATGAAAATCTGGTCGTAAAAATAATTGGAGATAACAGTCTCATTGTCTAACAGTAGCTGAAATTAAGGACTGGCTCATCATTCAATTTAATCTTTAACCTTTGAGTATTAAATCTTGTCTGAATCACTAAAATTGGGTTCAACGTTTCCTTAGATCTCGAAAATCCGCAAGAAGTGTTTTTAATTAACATGGCATCGCCACCAATAAAGTTTATTATGTGCTGAACTATTTGATAATTCAACTTTTAGAACATGTTTTGCTAATAGGTTGCAAAGTTAGCTTCCATAGTGTGCGTTACTCAGTTTCTGTATTGACATTAATTTTGGGGGAATGCTGAATGTAACCAGGCATCTGCTCTTTCCCTCTGCCAAAACTCCACATATTTTCTCGACCTATTTCAACACCATCTCGATTGCCAACATCATTTATACTGCATTTCTAAGTAAAGATTTCCTAGACCACTTCATAGAGGCGGCTTATTTTTAGCTTCATGGATATGTTCTGTACGGCATGGCAGCGTTCGAGAAAGGGGGACCAACAGGCATGGGACGTCTGGCATCAAATGACCAACTAATTTGCTTCAGTGTTGGTTTGAAATATTTGGGTCACCTTCCTAATTAATCTTTGCAAATGATATAACTGACAGAAAAAACGGAAAACAGGCAAGAAAATGCATATTGAAAAAATAGACCTTTGAAATAGTTCGCATTCCATAGGTTATAAATGTCAGTTCTGGGAGACTTTTCTGGCAAATGTTCAAAACGAGTGTCATTTTTCAATAGTATAGAAAAGGGAAATTGTCGATGATTGCCACGCAGTTATCTGTTTCCAGTGCGCTTCTGTGAAGTCCTGCGCACTTTTCCTTTGTGCTCCACCCTTCTTGAAGCAGATAAGCTAGACCTTAAAACTGTCGATAACCCGAGGAATTGTATGCTTTGGTGGAAACTCAATCGTCGACTTGAAGATTTTTAATTTGACTGCAAGTAACTGGGTCTATTTACCACCGTCAACTTCAATGTATGGTTGCATCCAGCATCTGACTGTCGATTTTTTTAGAAAAATACACGAAGCGAGTTTGAGGACGCTTCAAAGGCATTTATATTGCAGATGAAGGAACGTCAATTTTTCCTAGAGTAGTATCATCCTGCTTTATATGAAAAAAAAGAACTTGCCCATTTGTAGGATGCATTGATGAGGACTTAATCCTACGTTTTATAGTGAATTAGTTATCTCAAGATGTCCCCAGTTTTTATATTTAACCGGCCAGCTTAAAAACAGGTAAACTTTTGCAGTCGCTCTAGTAGACGGTTGCCGTTTACGATAGCCCTGTGATTTGTGTGGATTTCACAAAGCTGCCTCTTCTCGGTTAACAGGCGCCTATGAGCCCTTAGCTAACCAGTCCTGACGTAGGCAGTGTGAGTGAGGGCACTTCTATGACACTGTATAAACGGAACCATGCTGGTAGCTGCTAGTTACAATGAAAGTCCATTTTAACGCCAGCTTAATCCACATGTAGTAGATGCATAAAATAAAAGATGGAAATCGAAGTAAGTAATTTCTTAACATCACATAATATTGACGTCCTTAGCTCTGCAGAAGGTGCCGGTAATCCTGAAAACCTGGCTGAAATTCTATAATTTTTTATCGGTAGGAAGGATTAATTGGCCGGGGTTATGAAACTATTTGTCTGGCAGTAAGCGTCCAAATTATTTCAGCTATGCCAGAATATTCACCTTCGAATGCATAACCCTCTGGCTACGTGTAAATATCCTTATTTAAAAAGACTGCATGAGTAATATGAATGTTTTTAATTACTTTTCGACTACTTCATAAGCCAAAACATATATGATTGAAGGTATGCTCGGATGTAACTTTGCTGATATGCGTTTGGTAAGAAGTGAGGCCTTCCCATATTCCTAGTGAAGGACAACATGAGCTATACTTATTTAACAATGTCATGAAACCTTAACGACACCATCCTAATAAGATAGAGGAATGCGTGGGATCCCTTGAATGAAATGCATGTTCATCAGTAGGTCAGGTTAAACGTTATTCGAGAATTGAAAAACATGCTTAAGAGTAGTATTTAAGCAAAGTTACGGAAAAGGTGCAATAAAATACAAAATAAATACAAGAAGGGGTATTTTTGTGCAGGCTTTCAAAAAGGACAAATAAATTACTAAGAAAAATCTATAGTACTTAGGCAGTCATTTTACCGAGGGATAGTTTGCAGGTGGTTATAAACGTGCATACAAAGTTGGATATGCTACCATGATTTAAGTATCTTGCAAATATGCTTAACAATGCTGACGATCTCGCAAACGGCCTTATTAAGCCTTTCTCACAAACTCAAATTTCAGAATTTCAAAGGGTTTTTCATGAGTTGCATCACCTATTTCAGATGGGATCGTGAGCTAAGAAAGCCGAGTGGAGGGAACCGAACGTTTGAGGTTCCCGAATAGTTATTAATGATGACAATTTACATAAAGAATACCGTTTTCCGGCCTGCGCCTTAAGCAGCTCTTTAATAACAATCATGTTTGTGGGTAAATATCCTGTTAGCAGCAAATAATTCGTAGCCCCAAAATTAAACTGAAAGAAATTTGACATTACAATTTATGATAGGTAAATGACAGGTATTCATTTTTTAGATACTCTTTTTAAGGCAGTTTAGTTGACGTAGGCACATAAGCCAAGTATTTCTCTTATTTTCTGCACAGACTTCCTAACGTTCGACTAGGTCTTTTTATGGAATTTACTACTGAAGATGTGTTGCAGGATTAATTTTCATAGAAAAAAAACGCAGTATTATGCATGCCTGGTACAATTTAACTTATTAATTGGGCAATTTTCCACCCATTACGCGCAAAACCTCAGAAATCAAGTATTACAACAACACAAACCTGTAATTTATTACAGGTTCTCCACCTTCGCAAAGCTCAAATTATATTTCTTAACAATAATAATATATTTTCTATTCCAATTTCGAAAAAAAGCTTCTTATTTGAATTTTAATTTGAAGGAAGGCTTATTTTATTTTTAAAGCCGGTGACAGCGGCAGGATTAATTGATTCTTATGGGTTTTGTGACTGCTTATCAACTGCAACCCATCTTTGCATAACACAAAACAACGAATAGAAGCAGACAGCAATTTGAGTTTGCACAGAATTTCAATGAATAACAGCAAGGGTCAGGGTGAAAGACGTTACCCTAAATCATCCTATAGGCAAGATAAGGTGGGGAAGGAGTGAAGAAAAATCAAAGTCATGAGAAATTATAAGCGGGAAGACTACCAGAGCTATTGGAGATTTACCACATGGTCTAGCTGCCTGCATAGGTCGGATTTCTCCCGTCTTATATATGCGTTTTCAAGGAAGCGCAAAGTCTGACTTATTCGTACCCAAGTAATAACTCGAAAAGCTGTTTTGAGGTCAATAGATTGACCACTGTTCAGAAGATGTTTCGTGATCGCAGACCGTGGTACTTTATTTTTCTGTCTGAAAAACCAGTTAGACATATGCTCAGTGGCCCTGGTTGCCAATTGCCTTTGCGTTCGCCCAATGTACTTGTATCCAACAGAGCACGTGAATTCATATACACAATTTAGACTGGCTTGCAACGGCAAGGCATCTTTTGGGTGGTTTATTGGCAGGCTTCTAGTAAGACTGATAAAGATGAGTTGAGCTGCATTGTAAGTCCTTCCTATGGTGCAGGGCGAACATCGCTTGAGCGTGTTTGAAATTTTGTCACTCTTAAAAGGTACTTATATGTTGGTGAATCTAGGACTTAGCAGAACTATTGTGCAGAAAAATATCAAAAATTGACTGATTCGAGTTTCACGTATTTGCTTTGTAACTTTGCAATAATTTAACGCATTACATAACTGCACAGAACCAAAAAGTGATTTTAAATGAAAAGGTTTTTGTTGTAATAAGTAGTGTCTTAAGTAAATCTGACTATGGGATGTCTTCAAAAAATGAGCATAAAAGATACATTTTCACCATCGATCTCAAGGTAGGAATATTTCACCGGCACAAATATCAATGTGGTTTTGCTCCGATGTATGTTTTCCTTTCCAAAAGGGATTTCGGTCTGCGTGCAGGGCGATGTTCTACCAACTCAAGCTGCTAATGGGTTCACTTGTGTTTTACATTATGCTAATTTTTATAATAATTTATTTCCTTTCCAATTTAAAATCGATTTATAGTTCCGTTCCTTTTGCATCATTTTTGTGCCTCTTTTATTTCAAAGATTCAATGTAGTATCTTTAAAATGAAGCTCAGTAGCTCCCGGCTGGGCTTTGTGTCGGTATCTGCCGGCATTTTACGCATATTTTGCGTTCAAAGTTATTGGGAGCGGTGGCTGTATAATCCCTCCGATTAAGACCTCTTCTGTCCAACTGCAAAAAATCATGTCATATTTATATTCCTGTGCTCACATTACTTGAAAAGGCCTCAGCATAGATAAAGAAGATAGGCATCAAAAGCGCCGATGTTTGGTGAGAAATTTTGCTAGGCTTGGTAGAGGTTATGCTATGTGACAACACCATAGACCAGGCAGCTTTAGTGGAGATAGCGCTTTTTGGATAGTCCTTTGCTACTGAACCTGATAAGGGGTCCCAACATAAAACCTTACTTATGCCCTATATTATATAATTTTGCACTAGAGAAGTCTAATCGTAAGCCGTGTTGGGACTTAGTCCTGATAAATCTTTATTGCCCTGCGTTCATTAAATATTAAGGATTGCTGAGTTTGTGGGAAAGGTTTCCAGGTAGGTGGGTAACTGCCACATTGAGCAGGAAGTTCTATTTCTTATCCCATCAGTTTTGGTTCTCCGTCAGTGCGCTAAAAGTAGTGATCGATGTCGAAATTTATAGGGTCCTGCAGACAAAACTCGCGAATAATATTTTTGATTTTCGGGAAACAAGGCAAGTATGCAAGGACAAGTATACCAGCTAAGCGTGCTGCAAGGTTTTTTTCAATATAGAACAGTTATTAGTATATAGTGTGCGCAGTTACATATTTCAATATAATCAGTTCTCCCTGTTTGGAAAAATGCATTTACTTTTTCTATATAGAGGGCTCTAACGCCTCAGTGAAGGCAGCGTTGCAAACGATGCTAATAACAAAAAAGGACATATCTCTTGTTCTCTTTCTGGTCATAGAATATGCGAAATATTATTATTGCATAACATCAAAATCTGGTGTCTTAAAGTCAAGTGTGGATTCGGATTTTTTAGGACGCACCACACAACCTTAAATAGTTTTGTCGGTCTAAGGCAATTTCTTTAATAAATAGTAGATTAGTTTACTTTGGCTACTTACTATACAGTAGTCTACATCTAACTAGGATTTGTATTTTTTATCAGTTGTCAAAAGCACTTCAATTTTAGAAAAATGTAGACTATAGGAAGGAAAGTAGTTGATCTAGCCAGACATTTTCACTCCTGCTAGAACTCATTACTACAAAAACGACGGTTTGTCCCCGCGAAGGACGACGTCTCGGGTGTGCCTTACGGTATCGGCCCAAAATGGAGAGTTGCCCTTGAAGTAGTCTATAGTAAGACATCCTTGAGCAGCATATATCACGCTATATCCTACATCACCCAAAGAGTTTCGATTCGAAAGCCAACGGAGGCGGATTGCGGATGGGTGGCTGATAAAGCTACTCACCAAGACGAACAAGGAACCAGTTGACCTGAATCGCAGTCCTGTAAACGGCAGCTTTCAAATTCATAACCTTTAAATTCACTTATTGGCCATTCAACCCAAAGGTCTTCGTCTTGCGATCACTCGGTACTCATCACGGATAGAAGAGGAGTATGAAAATAGTTCGGTAGTGTTTCTAACTTCAAATTTTTAGCAATCCAGAAAATTAAATAATGTTTTAGAACCTTGAAAGGACCCCATCTCTGGTTCGAGTTTTTATCCCACCCTCACAAAATCACAATGCTCGATATAACGACGATATTAAAAAGAATCACCGGTCATTACCATTTAGCGTAACCTCGAGGTTAGAAGCTTGCAAATAAGGTGTAATGCCCTAGTTACAGATTCTAGTTGCGAATGTGATTTTCATTTCAACCTCTAACTTATTATCTTAGCTGACTAGTGGTGAAAGCCATTTGTTGTAAGTGTGTGCAATAAATATACCGAGAAAATTCCAGAATCTCATTGATTCGAAAGTAATGCACCCTCCTACCAGTCTAAAGCACCTTTCACTTGTTGGCTGGACTAACAGACGCATTTTCGTTACCAAAGTCTGCAAAAAGGTGTTTATTGTTAAAGACCATCTGATTTCCCATTCCTCGTTAAAACAGTTGCTTGGCAACTTATCCCTTAAGAAATAGACTTTTTACATTCCAATCGAGCTATATTTCACCTGTACAGCACACCATTTAAAGGGTTGAGTGAAAAAATGGCTTAAGACCTGTAAATTACTGGTATTTAAAAATGGGATGCATTATGATTTATTTATTTATTTATTTCCTCCCGTTTTACTCCGTCTCTCCTATGTATACAGCCAATAATGCCAATTAAGTTTTTGTAGACAAATTCAGTCAATCATTTTGACTTTTTAAACTTTTTCCCATTGATTAAAAATTTTATTTTTGACATTAAACGACAAATTAATGCTGCAAATAATGAAGAATAGTTATTTGTTTTTAGGCTTCCTGATGCTCCTCATTTCTGCGCCTGCGGTTTTGCGCTGCATTTTACTGCGAACAATTGTCTTCTTACCGTGAAAATTAGTAGCAGTTACCTCAAAGCGTTAAACTTCTCTTAGGCTATTTTTTGCATCAGTTTAATACACTCGAAAATAGGCATATCTTTACGAAGCTTACCTCACAGTTGTTTGCTTAGTATGTCATAGGCTAGTTATTTGTTGCCATTTTTACGCAAAACTCTCCCATATTTAGAGTCTTCTGTTGGAGTAAGATTGGAGAGACAGCAGTTTATCACATTGCCCCGAAAATCCAACTATTCCGTCTGCATATAGGGAGTCTTTCTTAGATAAACGTGTTTGTTTTGCTAGAAGCAGAGAGAATACATTGAACAACTACGATTAGCGCTGACAGTGTATGGCATACCCCTTCCAACCTCAAAGTATTCATTCTTTGCGAAGAAGAAGACACTTTCGCTGGAACAAGAGATTTATTAGTCTGACGTTTGAGATTCTCCCTTGAACACATCGCACAACAGGGTAATAGGGGGCAGAGAGGATGCAGTATTCATATGGCATGGTGGCCAGGTAACCATATATTTGGCAGTCCTAGTGGTACTTGTCGAGGGTCGTTGTTGATAGGATGATTTCTCGTCAGTCTGCGCTGGAGTCGTTAATGACCGTGATTTCGTCACCGTTGTTGGTCTTTGGTGTGACCCTTTCTCGGCAGTTCAGCCCGCTTTCACCCGAAATTTGATCACCTGCATCCTCCCCTTGTAGCGGGTAATTTGTTTGCCCGGGCAAAATTGCAGCACAGATTATGGAGAGGAAAGATCAATGCTCCTGTCAATTGAATGCGTGCCGGAGAACCATGACTCATGCAGCTAACGGTTCAAGCGATTATCACCTCTGACGAGAAATTAGGCCTCATCCAACTTGAAGGTGTAACCGGGTCTCGTCGAATTAACCATGATATGGAGGTTAGCGTCATTCCTTCTCACTGCTGCTGCATGCTTGGCCATGTACGTTTACATTTACATCAAACGTTATTCGTTTTACAGAACGTTACTCTGAAACCTTTCAAAAAATACATGACATCTTCTTCCTTCAGCTGTATTTCGTCTTCAGCATTGCTAAGTAAAAGCATTCAACTAGATATTCACTTCACAACCGAGATGCGGAGAAGCAAACTCTGGTATACTTGCACGGAGGAAGATCCCCGACAAGGCGCAACTTACCCATAAATACAACGTCTCATACGACACGGAGTCGAACCGTTGCATCCGAATTGGCCGTGAATGCTCTATATCTAGCCTGGAAAACACCCATCCTCAAACAATTCAACAAATCTATATTTTTTTCTTCCCAAACTACAGGATGACTTCACCTTGGTTTGAGCGAATGCGCTACAGGATAACCTAGCCGTGTGGTATTGTAAACCCAAAAAGAGTGAGACACAAAAACGCAATAACCTCTCCAGAAATATAGGTTGCCCTGCGCAAAATGTCAGGCAGGGTAACTATTCAGGTGGTTTAACCTTAACAATCACGTTAACTCAATCCCCAACTTTAACCCTGACCCTAGCCTTTAACCTACCCCCAAGATTTTCACCTAAACATTAAGCATAAGCCTAAGTCCAACATTCACTCTGACCTAACAATAAACCCAAAAAAACCAGGAAAATTAATACAATGCTTCCAAGATACCCGAAATTGTGCTGTTCCCATTTTGTCCCAATCGTTTAGGGGATATATTGAGTTACCTTCCTTGCTCACGGA
This sequence comes from Schistocephalus solidus, assembly GCA_017591395.1. Taxonomy (NCBI): domain Eukaryota; kingdom Metazoa; phylum Platyhelminthes; class Cestoda; order Diphyllobothriidea; family Diphyllobothriidae; genus Schistocephalus; species Schistocephalus solidus. The sequence goes on along the minus strand of WEDG01011854.1, from coordinate 12,610 downwards.
TTTCGATTATGGACGTGAATGAAGCAAGCGAAATACTTTCAAAAAGTGTTCGCAGTACCAGTACTTCGTAATTGCCGGTCTTTTTATATTCAGCCGGTTGATTTACTTGTTTATACGTATAGTCGTTTGCTATACTGACGTTAATTTTTGACGGATGTTGTTCATGGTTTATTGATACTCCTTATTATACTGTTTGTATTTGTAGAGAAATAAGGTTCCCCTATGGCAATAGGACGAAAGCAACTGACGTACTTTGATCCTGCGCTAGTGCACCTCAGCTTTCACAAAACCTGTAGCTAATTTTACAAATGGTTCAATCCTGCACCACTAGCTGGAGCAGCAGCTTAATACTGGAAAAACTGGAAATTGTTCGCTAAGCGGTGACCAGGAAGGCAGTCTGAAGAAATCGTAAAATAAAAGATGGTAAATTTCGTAAAAAAATGATGGCACAAATCAAGGACAAATCAAGACCACTTGGGCGTGTATCACGTCACAAGGTTGCGTACATAGATATTGTTTTTTTTAGTTATTGCGTAGTGCTATGATGTGATATGACTGCATTCTTTTTTTACTGTTGTTGTGTTTTTATTTTTTGGGATGTTAAACTAAAAATCACAGATATGACTCATTGTGCATATTTATACATTGATTTGTAACTGCAACGGGTCCTGTTTCTGCGTATACAAATGCAAAAATAATAAAGCAGAAAAGCAAATTTTAGAATTATTACAGATCTTTCAACAGTGTTATTGTGCAGAAGTTCCTTTTCCATGTTCAAACGTACACACAAAGATGTCGGAATTTAGGTATTTTTGGAATAAGTGACAGCATGAGCAGAAGGTCAGCTAAAATACCTTTCGAGTTATAATTGCTAAAGCTACACACGAGTTGGTAGATCGAAGAGTGCCATTATATGATTTATTGAAGCCTTCATTTGTGGTAAAATTAAAGCTGAAGAATTTTATTTAGAAGCAGAAGATTTGGTAGAAATTACTACAAAGCTGAATGTAACGACAGTTCAAACTACTCTTTACAAAAAATTCACCGAAATACTTTTAAAGGAATTTCGTCCTAAAAATGTGAACTTGAACAGCAAAATATATGCAAAATTTTGGATCATTGAAACCTTATCGTTAATATTTGGAAGGCAGATTCCATTTGAAATTGCTACGCATATTTTAGTATGCCTGCTTGTCCACAAAGGAACTTTCATATGTGACAATTTGCCATCACTATGCTGCAAGCGGATTAGGCCTAAAGTTTGAATTCCACGATCAAACAGTAAGCTCATACAAATAACTCTTTTGCTCATTTAAATATGATAGACATTTTTCATTTTAAGTAACAATTTAGACAGTTATAGGAAAATTGACAGGATTGGGTTAACGAGGGTTTTATTTCTGGGGTTAATTGATTTATCAACCCCCTCTTAAATATATGTTTTCAGCATTTTATGCCCCGTATAGGTGTATATTTTGTATTTTACATGTCCACTGCACTAAAAACCTTTCTTCAGCATTAATTTTCATAAACCGACTTCAGATTTGAAGTCTCCTTTGTGCTTAAAAAATCATCTGTACATGCTTCTCAAGTATTATTGGGGCATCAGTCATCTGATATTCCCGACCCTGTTCATAATCATTTCCTAACAGCATAGTTAAATGATCAAAACAGATATCGTTCGCTTTGTCTGCACAGGAAGCTATTCGTAAGCCATTTTGCCTAGTGACCGAGTCCCTTTCATTCTCCGAATGCGCTTCCAAAAGAGGAGAATAATTTAAACAAGAAAAAATAATTTTAGAAGGGAGTGGCTTGTTGCAATTTTCTGTAAACAAGAGTGAGACAAATTAAATTAATTAACTTTTTGTCCGTCTGAAAGGAATTTTCACTAAAAATGTATCTGCGAGGCTGCTTGCTTCGTTGATGGACTATTCAATCAACTGAGAAATCATTTGTAGGAGGTAAATTAACTGGAAGGTGCAAATTATCCATGTGATTGATTACTGATGCACTCACCCGTCCAGTTCTTGACATTTTGCTTAACTGATTTATCATCAACTAGACTTAACTTATTAGTTTATTCCAGACCGGGCAATTGAACCAACTGTCAGTTACATCTTAAACGTGGTAGCTAGAGGTCCTAGTTTGGATTGAAATTCAAATCTAGTCAATTTAGTCCATGCTGACTTCTGCTGGGACTAATTTATTAAAGCATTTTGTAAGTAAATGACGCAATTTAAACTTCACAATCAAACGTCCCGTCGGATAATTGGCTTTCAAAGTAAAAGTAATGAACCGTGTCCTACAAACCAGTAAAAATATATCATGCATTCACATGGAATCACTGAAGTTTAAATGATCATGAGCTAAAGAAATGTGACAATGTCTTAAGGTGACTCAACTTCAGGACAATTTGTGTGCAACAAGGGGAACCAAGAAACAAGCAAATTTAAATGTTGTAATTTCAATTTAACTTGCAAAGTGATGTGGATGAAGAATTGCTTTCAAGTTTAAAAATCGAAAACTCAAACGGTGTTAATCTGGATATGTAACTTTACGTAAAATCACAGTTTGGCGGTCGAGAGCAACAACTTCCACCATGCGTCACGGGTGTGTGCACAGCATCTACTGCACTCTTTCCGTACTAACCTACGACATACCTATGACTGGACAATATCAAGAGGACCAGACGTATCTTCGAGTCCAGTGAATGACAAGATTTAAGTGCTCATCTTAAAGTACAACAGCATACCTGGTCTCCGTACAGTGCACCACTTTTGTCAGAGGGTGGATTGTTTACTTCATGATTGTAGAAGCAGCCTTCAAACAGTCCCGAGTTCAACCACTGCCATTAATTAAGTAATGTAACTTACGCAACGTAATAATGAAAAGCTGCATGATTATTCTGAGCAAGCCACGTTTCGTACATCTCAATTATTTGCCATATCCATTCCTTAAACGCCCCTTTTTTCTTGGAGAATATGCGATTGGAAATTTTATCTAAGAATCAACTTAATAGTTTAAGCGGAAACAAACTTAACTGAATATTTGAGCGGTCATATTACCATGAGACTTAGACAAAATCTACATATAAAGGCGTTCTTATCCAGGAAAATGCGTTTAAACTAAAATATATTAGGGAAGGTAACCATGGACCACTTGAAAACTGCTGCAACTCCTCACCTAAATCTAGTGAGGCTACGTATAAATAAAGAGTTGTGTGCAGAAAAATGAATACATTCTTCGTTACGAATTTGCATTTTTAGATACACGCGATTCCCCTATTAAAAAGCAAGAATAACAGCTACAGCAATTTGTTGTACTAACAGGTTTTCAAGTGTATGCAAATATCACACAGTAAACCGTAAAAATGCCCACAGTTTAAGCGGTTAATTTAAATTTTACGAAATAAATTTGAGCTTTATATGCAGTCTATTGTGCTTTTATGCATGATTCCAAAACCCCGAGCATAGTATGCGCAATTTGAGCCACAAGTTAATATTTGCGTGAACTGCATTTGGGCAGTGTACAATGATCTAATGAATCATTAAATTGAGTAAAAATGACGAATTACATATCACTAAATATCTAAAGGCTTTTTTTCGTGTGTGGCAGTAATAGCAAGTGGATAAACAGACCACCTTAAAGGCTTTGGAACGTTGTTAATAGAATATGTGTGTAGAGCACTTTTTTAAAATTTCCCTTATAAGAGAAATACTTTGGTTCGAAAGAGCACATTGATCACAGGATCCTATTGTGAAATTCTTACTTTTTACTTTAGAAAGTTTCATGTTTGATGAGTCTCTTAACATAACCGAAACAATCGCTTGCACAACAAAATGATATCCAGTAGCTCACCGCGCAGGCATGCATTTTTAATGAATGTCTTATTTTGAGTTCTCTGTTCAAGAAAAAACACAGAAACTGTCAAATTGAGCAGCAAATTGAGTATAAAGTACACCACAGTGAGACTCATAAATAACGTTACTCAATGTTCCCCAAAACCCTAATAATTTAATGGAAGACATATATTTCTGATAAACAAAAAAAGGTTTGTTTTCGATTGCATACACGAATCAAATTCTGCTTCAAAAGTCACTTTCTAGAATCAAAAAAGATAGCATTATGAATACGCTTCTTCCTACAGCTTCCTTATCGACAAAATCTACATTTCCTTACCGGCATCACAAAAAATTTAATAAGTTAAATATTATATCCAGTTCACTTGCACACCTCTTGGAACACAGAAGACAATCAACTTACTTGTATATTGCAAAGTATACTATTTTTTTCGAATGATATATGCATATCTGCATACATATATATCAGCAGTATATAAAAGAATTTCGAAAAATTGTGATTATACTGTTTTGTTTACTTGGCTGCTCGCATTGGCAGACGTTTTGTACTTCTAAAATTGTAGTTTACTCATTTGATACGTATTTTTAGTTTTATACATTTAATTTATCAAAGTGTTTTCACTATGAATTATGAGTCTTTGACATTTCCCTTCGACTGGATTTCGATCGACTGAAGATATTTTCTTAATTCAACAGCATTTTATGCCTTATATCTCGTGCTGTAATATTTAACTAGGGTTTTGACCGTAGTTAATTTCTTTATAATTGTCCTTTAAAAAGCAGATAGTGGACAACTACCAAAGATTTGCTGTCATATGAAATATAAATCTATTTTCTGAAATGTGTTTTCGATGCAAAATCTTACTAAGGTAGGTTTGCCATAGCAATAATTAAGCAGCATAATCCACAGAAATTACATCCATGCCAGGATTTTGGCTTTTACTTTAGCTTCCTGTCAGCTGCGGGCATCAGTTTAACTGCAAAACATAGCTTTATGTGTTCTATGTATTTTTCTGATTGATGTTTGATATAATGAAAAATTAGGATAAATTTTATAGAAAACATGCGCGAATACATTCGCTTGCGTACCGGGTTTGGAACGTGAAATTTTATAACTCAGAGAGTAAAATTTCAGTTTTAAAACGCTTCTAATTATAAGATTTATAAATGTGCGAAATGTGCATTTATCACGCACGCTATTTATCCATGATTTAATATACCCCGCAAAGTATACAAAATTTTATCATGCATTGTAAAATTTTACGAGCATTATGTAATGATTACCCTAATGGCGTAGAGAATCTTTTGCTTATTTTTCAACAAAAGGTATACACCTAGAAGTATGGAAACCTGAATGCAAGTTAAACGGAACGTCAGGGTAAAATTCAAATGGTATTTGAAAAAGGTTTTTAAAATCGAGCGGTACAACTTATTCAAGAAAAAACCCTTGACGAAGACAAAGTCTGCTATCCACTTAGTACAATAAATAATATTTCCGTGCATATCGTTTTAAAATATGTTTGATTTTTTTGCATCGATAATCAATGAGAACCGTATACTACGTTTCGATGTGGCCAGAAAGACATACGTTCTTTCACTAAAATATTTATGGAGTGGACTTCGCGACAATAAGTACGACAACCTTAAGCTTTTTAAACGAGATAATATTTTTCACAATTTTGGTTAATCACTTGTGAGATTGCATATCGTATGCACCTGTTTCCAGTAAATGGCGTATTGCATGCCAGTTAAACCCATTTTTAAAGCCAGAGCATCCTTAATTTAGAAGAAAAACCATGCAATTCACCTTGAAGAAGCTAATTGATAATTTGCAGTTTCCGCCTTTCATGATCTTTGGTTCCTTGATGTGAAAATTGCTGTAGTGGTCCTCTCCTAAGAACCGTTCCTGTAGCCTACTGGTGCAATCTAACGTAGAAATAAGTGTTTCCTCAGCGAAAGTTCTCTATTACTATCCCTCGACTGAGGCCCAAGTCGCGTCATTCACCTTTTTCAATCTCCATATTCCTCGACAGAGAGGCGAGAGTTTAATCGATATTCTCATAGAACTCTTCGGGACAATTCATTATAGCCCTTATTATAAAACAGTTAGTACCCTTGAATCTATCACAAAGGCTAACAGTTGTGAGCTAGAAAGTTGTAATTTTCCCAAGACATCTCTATCTTGCTTAGTATGGGGGTCCATTCTGTTATAGATCCTGCAAAGAGCGCCCATCATGAAACTTCTAATTTGCAGCTGCACTCTCCGTGTTTCCATCCTGCTGGCAAACAATCACGAGTATTTCGCAGTGGGTACGGCTGCAACTGTAAACGAACTGATACACAAATCATACTCACCTGGGAATGCTGGCTGCGCTTGTCATTTTGGTTATCAAACTGCCGATTAGATCAAAAATGTGTTAAGGGAAGAGGTGCACAATCTTCTAAATAGGCCGTCGTACAGAGCATCCGGTCGCACAAATCCGTTCTTAAATCCTGTCTGTACCTCGCATCCTCTCTCAACTTCAATTGTAAAAAATGCGTAAATACAGTTCAAATCCACTGGACAGAGCAAAATAACTAAGTAAACGGAATTCTTGCACAATCGGCTACTTATAACACTTGTAGTCTATTCCTACAAGTAGGTGTGGAAACGGCTCTACTGTGGCGTATGTAGGCGTAAACCCCATGCCAAGTCAGTAACGGCAGCCAACTAAGTGGTGTTGATTTAGACTTGTGCACATGAGGAAGGAGGATCAATAAGAGATAGATGATTTAGGAGTATTCTTTGAAATGATAACTTCAGAACCCAGTCATTCTTAGCATTTTTACTGCTGTCTCCGCTTACCCTAATCGTGTTAAGGGGGACATTTTGGCCTGAATGTCACCACGACAGTTCGACCGTCGTAGTCCAACGATGTTTACCGTATGCTCCATGGGAATGTGGAGCCGGGATGGTGACTTGCGCGTGAATTAGTTTAAAGTGATAGTAGACTTGCGCTGCATCTACCACACTCTTTCCTCCTCCTCCACCTAAGCCCGGTGTCAAGAACAGAGTCAAGAAGACCGGAGGCGGGAGAGGACGCAGGTGGCTGGCACGGCCGTGTCCCGTAAGTCCTAGCTGCCCCTAGGCGTGCCACCACACCTCCCATGTTCGGCATTTGTTATGGGAGCGCAACCCGAATAACGCATGCCGTGTCCTGATGTGGCCCCCGTGTTGGTTCAAACGCATCTACCACGTGGTCCGTTTAGGGGACACCAACAACATCAACATTCATATGGAAATAAGACGTTCAGGCAATGTAAAGCAAAATGAGAGACGCTATTGGAAAACCTGTCAAGGTTCCGGGACGCGTTAGTTAAAAACGTTTTTGGCTGTTTAAAAAAAGCAATGTGAAATGTCAGTTGCTCCTTTCTGAGGGTAAATCTTTTTCCTAATGTAAATGTGTGCAATATTAAAAACCCAGAAAAAGTCATACGTGCCCAACCGTAGTGTCATTTGCGAAACGGCTGCGGTTCATACGTCAAAAAGATCTATGCCTACACAATCTTCGATGAAAGGATGACTCTTATTTTGCCAGGACGGTGTCCCAGTGTATTTTGTTCACTGATATTGCCACCTTTAATCAACAGAGAAAAGGAAATCGTGTCATTCGTAAATCTTTTCACAATTGACGGTAAGAATTAGTGCTTTGCAGGCGAACTGAACCACAAACCTCCAGGCCTACTGAAAACCAAAGCAGAACCTCTCACTCATGGTGTTGGCCATGATCGGTCGCTTTCTTTGAGGAGCCATATGTGTCCATGCCATCGCCTTCCTGTAAAAATGTCCAAATGCTTGTCCCGACCCTAGGCCAAGGCCAAGGCCAAATGCTTGTCCCGACCCAAGGGCAAGTCCAAGGCCATGCTTGTCCCGACCCAAGGGCAAGGCAGTGACTGTCTGTCTTCTCCGGCATTCCAACTTTCGCTATTGTCTCGTTTATTCACTTTCTGATCGTGAAAGTCGGTTTGCTATATAATGAACGAAACTTTCTTAATTTTAGAAATGGAAATGATGTGTAAAGTATTTTCAGCAGTACACATCTTTGCCTATTAAATTGCACAGTCTGCAAACGATTCGTTATGTACCCATTTCTTCAGTGCCTTTTAGTTAAATAGGTACGCGTTAAATGACAGTTGGGTGGAAAATTGACACCACTAATCAATTACCTTTACTTGATTTCCTTCTTTGAACGTATTTTGCGTCTGCAGAAAACGCACCGAAATTTAAACAACGTACTTGACGATGAAAAATTGATAGAAACTTTACCATGGTCATTTCTTGTACAGTAGAGGAAGGCAGTATGATGTTGTAGAACGAGAGAAAAATCTCGTGGATTTTGTATCTGAGCAGAAATGATATATTTGGCAATTTATTATGGTGCTGTCTCCGACTAAATGACTTTGGAGATTAGTTTTGTGTATGAATATGAGTTGATTGTCTTAACACGCTTTAAGATCAAACAGCTCCTAGTCACTATTACTCAGTTACTTAAGCCACTGGAAGGAAACGTAAAGGGCTGGACTGATTGTAAAGTGTAAGACAACTTTTCGTATAAGTTAATTGAAGTCTCCAAAATCCAGTTAAGCCTCCAAATAAGAATGAAAGCAATATGACAATCCATTGATTCTTCGTTTCTTATTTTCTGAAAAGCCACGTTCGTAAGGTATTTACTTCTGTGAAATTCAGTAAAATTACCTTTGTTAAAGAATTGCAGAAAACAGGTAATTGAATAGAAGAAGACGTAAAGGCGATCTCAGGGATCAGAAATACATTAATCAGACGTCTCGACAAATCACTTCAAGGCAGATTAAGCCCATCTACGCCCGATAATAACCTTCTGTGGAAACCACGGAGTTGATCGCGTAATGCTTACTAAGTGGCTGGAAAATCGATATTACCTATTGATCAGATTCCGTGGTCGCGTGCCACGGTTCATTCAAAGGTAGCGAAATCTGTTTTACAAGGCGAATTAATTAAATAGGGAAATAGGTACACACGTATGACAGAGGAGGTATCTACTTTCGTGTTTTAAACCCACTTTTATCGCTAGTTATAAACGCCGGGAATTTAAGCGAAAAGACCTATGCTACATCGGCATACCTATTCCGGTGTCTTACCAACAATCAACTTCGAAAGTTGATTCTGTGATATAGCCTCATCATAACTTTTTAAAGTTGCAAATATCATTTTGGGTCGCAAATTCTCATATTAAGTTAAAGGAAGTGTAAGGATGCCTTGTACGACCGTTCAAAGAGGACACGATAAGTGGAACCACCTCACCCGCGCAAAATAGGTGACTTTCGGATAACGTACACACTGACCCTGACAAAAGGCTAAAATGTCGCCTTAATCTTAACCCTAGCACTACCCTTAAACCTAAACCCTAGAGTTGACATGATAAAACCATAATTCTTAGCCTACTCACGACCCTATCCCCAACTCTGGCTTTAACCTCAAACTTAAACCTTACCCTAAACTTAGCCCTTATGCTCACCCTAACCCTGAAACATGATTTCCTTGGGAGTTTAGTGCACAGCCACCTGCGTTGTAAGCGATCCCTTTTACTTGTGTCCTGTTTGGGTGGCCATCCAAGGGATCCTTCCCGAAGGCATTTTCCACATTAACTGACGAAAAGGCCACTGTTCTGTTTCCGACTTGGTGGTTCCATTTAACGTCCATGCAGAAATGGCTTCGAGGACCAAATTTTGGCCAGCCGCATTCTGTCATCCGTGTTATAAGGTAAAGTCCAGATGACTGGTCTTGCCAATCGGAGAGGACGTATTTTCTTGAAATTCATTAATAAGCAAAAAACAAGAACGAGAAGCAAGCAGTGCCATCGGAGCTTCCCGTTTTGGCGGCTACTAGTCTACTATATCCACTCAGCTCAGGCTTCAAAACGCGAGTTATCTGGCAGTTGATGGGATCATGAATCCCTCTTGTTTCTCAAAAACATTTGAGAAAGCAATATAGTTTTTGATGCAGGCCTTGGAAGTAGACGTGGGTTGACTGTTCAGTAAGATTATTAGAGGCAATATGTCATAATGCAGAAGCCGACCACTGAAGGTGAACAACATTGCCACATGCACCCACTCCCTCTTGTATTTTGATTCTTTTTTAGTGTTCATGAGTTGCAAACGTGCAAAGGCATCAAATTGGTCTTCCAAATGACCCGCAAACAAGAATGACACGCATTCCTTGTAAAGTCACTACACTTTTGTACTATCCAAGTCCTATACATTTTAGTTTCAAAGACATCACAGAGTTTTGCGTATCCTATTATATCTACTCGAACAGAAGCATTTAACGGAATGTACAACGTCAAGCTGTACGTTTCCCTGATAAGCAAAAATGCATTCCTTATGGTACATGAGTATTCTTGACCCCAATGGTCATTGTGTATTTTGAGTTCTTAATGCAAAGTGCATATTTCTTTTTGATCTATTACCAAATAGAGTACTGTCTGTTTTCGGTCCTGCGTAAGTGGGCCGGTGCAACCGCATAAATACGTGTACTTAATTCTAATTATCATTCTTAAGTTGTTCAATTTCATATTTGATTTTGATTTGCTTGTGAAGACCGTTATTTGGTCTGCTTTATTCGATTGTTTTTCGGTTAACCTGTGTGATATTTTGACCATAAAGTATGATTTCAAACATACCCACATTCTGAAAATGCTTAAGCTATCATTAAACGTCGACTTAGACATCTCAGGAATCCCCAGCAGTAGGCGAAAACTTGTCCGTGCAATTCAAGGGCGAATGTTACAGGCGTAAGTTTTAGTCCAGTAAGCCAAATGGCACAAAATTAACTCGTAATTTGTTGACTACCGGAGAAACCCCGGCAGTATTAACCATGTGGTATTATTACCTAGGCTAGCGAACTTCGTTTAAGCTACATACTTAAACTTGCTTGAGCCTCCCACCAATGCATATTTACCAAGCGCAATAACCCATTTCTCTCAAGCCAAGCCCTCAGATGAGCTCCGATGTTCTATTCGCGGCTTGTGGACACGTCGCATAATCGGGCATTAGACTAACAGGCAGAGCACACGTGCCAATTTTACGAAAAATTTCGATTTTCACGGCAGATCCTATGCGCAATCGTTGGATTGGCCTTTTCTGACCACCTTTGGCATTTACTGATCACTGATAATCACTGCTTTAACGTACGCCAACTATAGGGGTCGTTGGCCACATTATTGAGGCGGAGTTCGATCTTCCATCAGCACGTCCTTCTTAATGATAATCAGCGAATGATACGGTCATTATGCCGAAACGGACGGCACCAGAAGGTTGAGTGCCTATAAAAGCAAAAACCATGTAAAAAATACTTTTGAGGCTCTCAAGACACGGCAGCGCGAACGGTTGACGGCGGCACCAGATACCTCGATTAGAAGCATACTGATAGTTGATCAACCGGAAACTTCGTAAAGAGGTCAGAGTAATGTCTGTGGAAAGTCACTGACCGATCCCATGAAATGTCAAAGGAAATTCTGAAATGACTTTTCGAATAGTAAAAGAGTACTTAAATGGAGATGCAATATTGATCTTCATGCGGTATAATCCTATAATATTTAAGAGACGGCAGGATGTCAGCTTTCGTAGGCAAGCCTTTTCGACCTACTGTAAAAACCGTATTCGTCGTAAAATGACTGCTCAAATAGTACAGATTTTTATTGATTTTAGCTGCCCTTAAAAATTTCAAATACCCTTTCAGTATTCTATGCACCAAAATGCCCTTTAGCTTCCCCATTTTATAGCAAACCACATCGCATTTACATGCTGTGCACGAGGCAAGGCATTTCTTTCGGCTTAGAAAAACAGGTTCCTTTTACGAGATTTCTGAATATTGTACAGTGTTCAATCCAATTTCATCTTATCTATTTGGTTTTAATTCCGTTCATGCCTTCTATAACATACTTTGCCTGCATTGAAAATTGGCATGAGAACCCTATGGTTTTTTCTTAATGACAGAAAAGTATGCGGTATTCCTTATACGGAAAGCATACAGCGTGTATATGTAAAATGCTAAATCCAACTGCAAAAACAGATCAGGCTCAAAATCTATTTGAGCATACAAAATCTTTTTTAAAACCCTATCATACCCTTGTTTTGAACAAAAATTCTAAAGAAGACGTAAATAACTAAAATGCCTATTCTAAGGGTAATTTTTCAGCATTTTTCATACACCGTGAGGTCATCAAAAATCAATCGAAAAATGCACCCTAAATATGTAATCATTTTTAACGAAAAGAGGTGCCGAAAATAGATGCATTTCAAAAGCTGGAATCCTAGCTAGCGGGCTTTTGTTGCTAGCCCAAAAAACTGAATTCAAAAGTTGGTATCCTGGCGTATCCAAACTATCATGTGAATGGGCCTCAGTGATTGATGTTACAACCGTACTTCGGTCATCTTTCCTAATCGAAAAGTTATTTCCAAATTTTGATGAGCATTACATAAAATCGGTGGCTTCAGTTTATACAGATTTTCAACGCAACAACGACAATGAATTAGCTGTCAGAACACTGTGAAATTCCACGAAGTTTCTCGGGAATTTACCATATATTCGAAGAAACCCTTACATAAAACCAACGCGTATACTAAAGTGCGACCTTTGAAGGCACCAATGCTAATTGGCATTAGCCAAAAACATGGTAAACCAAAAAGCTCCTATTAAAAGCGCTTCTGCTGTACCTCCATTGCAAAGCGTC
>WEDG01011853.1:0-45873 GCA_017591395.1 Schistocephalus solidus | reverse complement strand
TAGAGTATCGATTTCATCTCAGCCATGTCCACTTAATTTGAAAATTGACACTTCGCCAATAACCCGGTTTCCAGTAATCGGTACTTATTAAAAAACTAAATCAAATTGGTTAGTCTGCTAGTTTCCACGAAACTTTTGTTATATTTTTTAGAAGATGTAGTTTTATTGTGTTAATTGAACTGTTACCTCGATTTAAATAGACAAGCAACAAAATCCAGATAAATGAGCAGTTCTTCTGAAGGAAATTTAACCAAGTTGTCATGCATCAATAAACAGGGCAAATTTGGTCATTTTTAGTGTCGACAGTGCGTATACGTGTGGCATCTTGATCGCGTCATCATTTATAGTAAGTGTTTTTGATTTGAAAGATTGCTTCGTATCCTGACTTTCTTAAAATCTGTTTGACCTGAAGGCGGTCACATATACTACTCTGTTTTGTTATGGTATAACGTTCCATGAGTTGAATGATCATCGTACTGACAGCAAGGGTGCTACCTCAAATCTCAGACAACTAATTTACGATTTTCAACCATTGTATGATGCAGCTGTTATGTGGTCAGTTTTTCTGTGTTGTCGCCAGCTCCTGTTTTTATATCGAGCTTCTGCATTTCTTTAGAAATTACTGTTCAAAATTGAAGCCGATTCATCGGGACAAATGAGGCGCGGTTCGGATGACTGCATACCTAAAAATATCTATCATTTGTGTGCAACCTCGTATGTTCGTAGGGAGCTGTTAGCCAAAAGACGTGTTGGCCTACCCCGTGACACAAAATGTAAGCATTTATTCGTCCCTCCTTCTACAGTGCTACATAAATGCATTTCCAAATCAGGTATCTTAAAATAAAACTTGAATTCCGTTAACTTGAAATTAAAAAATAAATAACTCATAATCCCCTTACTCTGTCCAATCACAGTATACGGATTTGCTTGAAGTTTTAAAATAAAACCAGGTTTTTGATGCCAGAAGATAACCTGTGGTTAGCAATACTTTGAAAACGTCCATGTTTTACACAGAACTAGGGCAACAAATTATTGAATTTAGTTTCTGAGAATAATGTCTTCGCAGGGTAATAATAACCTAACGTTTCAGCTTAGCACTCGAACGCATCAGTATATACATAATCAGGGCAAAGAAAACGTGCATGATTCAAATATTTTTCAACAATGATTATTTTTGATAACAGTAATTCGTTCAGACTTCGTTACCAATGTTTAAATGGCAATTACTCTGCCCTCCTGGTCATCATTGTATTTGCATCTGACCAGTTCTTACCTGCATTGATTTTACTTTCAAGAAGTCAAATTCGGCAAATGCACGCTTTCGATTATTCATCATCAGACATGTAGAATAGCCAAAGTTTAAATATCCAATAAATAATAAGTATGGGGGGACTTGAGAGCGTCCAGACCTCCAGTTCTGTCAGAGGTTTTGGGTGGGAGATGGGGGGAGATAGGCAAACGGGGACGGCGGCGTTGGTCAATTAGCTACGTGAGAAGACGTAGAGGAGATCGCTAGGTCAAGAACTTTATTCGCCTGACGTTTCGGATTCCAGCTCGAATGCATCTTCAGAGACAACATCAAATAGGGTACTTTGCACATAGGGTGTGTCAGTATTAATAAGATGTTGTCCCTATGCTTTTGTTGCTTCTGCAGTCGATTCGAAGAGACAGTCACTTCCAATTAGGTGCGAGCGCTGCGATTCCGGTGTGGGGTCTCCCGACCAATTAGACTTAGTTGAACTGATCGCTAAAACGGTGAAAATGGGTTAGGAGCAAGAAATGAAATGCTGTCCTACAGTCGTCCTATTTTTATTTGATAATTAAGTGTTGATTATGTTTGAGCTATCTTTAGGAAACAACTAGTACTAGTCGTTTCATAAAGCTAGAGCAAAGCCTAGGCGTTAGACTTGTTGCGCATTCAACAGTTGTCTTCTGAGGATATCCACCATATGCTCCAGAGATGGGTGGTGTAGGTACGGTGACGTTTCGGATTCTAGTTCGAAATAAACTTCAGAGACAGCATCGAATAGGGTAATTTGTACATAGGGTGTGTTAGTATAAATAAGCTGTTGTCGCTATGCCTCTGTTGCATAAATACGCAAATTAACGGCACCCCTTCATCCAGGATGATTGCCCTGTGCTGTGTTAATGGCTTGGTGGCTTGCATGTGGTGGTTATCCGTTGAAATGGTATCCCCCATGTTGATCGCTCGGCCACCTAGCTCACTGGCATTGCTGCTAGAGAAATTGTTCGCATGCACGCTCCCCAACTGGCTGATTGTTTTGACCAAGCTGAGTCCTAGCACCGAATATGCGTTCTAGAGGTTATTGCACCTGTTAATATACTGGAGGCCTGTAAACCATGCTTCAAGCAACCCACGGATAACGCAATTGTCATCTCTGGCGAGAATTTTTGGTCTCCTCGAACTTAAATGTGTGGCCGGGTATCGACAAATTATCCGAGACAATATCAGGTACAGGTAATTTGTACACAGGGCGTAGAAGCTAACGACCTGCATGCCAGCCCTCAACCAATTAGCGCATCTGAGGGAAATCCCACTCGATGAAGGGGAGACCTTAATTGAACTACGTATACTGTAGCATAGCGACTGCACCCTATAACTACTGCTACGCTCAGTGCACGAAGTGCCATATTTGCGGCCTTCTCTGAACACGGGTTCAAGCTGGAATCCGAAATGTCAGACACATAATGTCCTTGTCCGAGTGATCACGTTTACTTCTTATCAATTACTTCCTTCGACTCGCATTTTTGTTTGTATCAACAGTTATCTACGTCTCTGTAACGCAACGTGGCAGGTGTGAACACGCAGGCTGGGTTTATCCTCGACTCCGAGAGCCTCAAGGCCGAGGAAGCAGGGCTCATGTAGTTGTAAACTGATTCGAAGGTATCGCACCTGCCGATAGAAAGTTTTCATTTTACCTCACAGTTGCAGGTTATTAGATCATACAATCATAGCTGTCCCAGGGACATATTCATTAAAAACCCGTCCCTCACAGTATAGGCTTTAGCTTGCTTAATTTTTAATTTCCCAGAAATGTCTCGCAAACTTGGGATAAATCAGTCTATTTAAAGATTTGTAGGCGGAGACGGAAAGTTACTATGAATATTTGGGCCGGCTTTTATCATCCAGAGCTAAAAAGCTGCCAACAGGCAGTCAGTAGAGGTTTGACGGTTTAATGACTTTAACGCGGTTATGTCGCTGTGTCTGTTAGAAGTCGGCCCAAATATTCAAATCCGGTTACAGTCTTAGCGTACAAATCCTTAAAGAGACTGATTTACTCCTAGTAAGTGATTATTGTCTGAGGAAATTAAAAAGCAGTCTTGTAAACTGCCTTATCTATCAGATAGCACACAGAGAATGCTGGGGGTCCCACTGACGAGCCGGATACCTTGCAGTTGTGTTACAAAGTTGTAGAATACCGGTGAAACACGTGTCTGGGCTTTTAGCTGGTACGTGTGCAGTGAATATGGTTCAACCTCTTTCCCCCAATTAGCCATCATCCTCATCACTAGATGCCAGATGGACCCACTCGGTAGGTGTTCAATGCTAATGAGTGGTAAAAGAAACATAGATTTAAACTATATAGTTTAGCACAGGGAACGTCTTTTGGCCATCTTCTCACCACTTATAGAATAGTATTTAGGGTAGTGAAAGTCGGGAGTATTGCCTTTTTACTCACCTCATAACGTCTGGACGTACCAAAAAGTGCATGCGTTAGTTGAATATTGCCTGAAAGGACAAGGAAGACTGGAATGGCCATTTCTTACTTATTTGCCGTCGTCAGCCTGTCTTACACAATTAAGGTGGTGCATAACCCGATGATCGAACAGGTGACCCGGCTGATCAAATGTCCAACGCTATAATCATGGAGCCACAGACAGAACGGGCAAGTGAGTTCCCTCAGCAGTCGGTAAGCGTTCATCAATGAATGCAGTCAATGACAAGACAACGAGCCCGTGGCTCAATGGTTACAACATTGGGGTTCTGATCAACGAATCACGGGTTCGATCCTGGGGTGGTGCACCACCTGGAGTTGGATATGGCTGGCTGACGACATCTACTAAGCCAGAAAAGGCCATTCCTGCCTCCCTTAACTTTTACAGCTATATTAATCTCTCTGTTCTATTACTAGCCACTGTGTGGTTGCTGGCGGGTTCAATAGTATACCTGAAGGCAGACCGGGACGAGTGAATTTCGTTGAGCGTTCATCGACGACTAAAGTGCACTCCAGTGACTGCTTTTCTGCCTCATTGTGTGATTATTTAAAAAATCGGTGACTACTATTTGCCTCTTCACCTCAGAACTTGGTTCTTTAAAATAAAAAATCGTCACGAAATACTTTGATGTTGATAAAAGCCTCCTCATCATTCTCTTTGGCAGGATTTATACGATGACGATGTATGTGTATTTTATGATGCCAAGTCCTCATTTTTTCAGAGCTGACGAAGTAAAACTTCACGTGAAAAGTTAAACTTGACAATGTTGGCTGTTGATGCCACTGTTACTGCAATGTTTGCACGGCTGTCGGAGTTATGGTTCCTGAAGATCTGGTAAGCCTAGCGTTGCCGCATTCGCCTAGTTCTAGGTCGCTCCGTCAGTCGTGAGGCATGCCCGCGCACAAAAACTCAGCACATGGGACATCTGGACACTTTATGACCGTCCTCGTTTTCTTGGTCTCCAGCAATAACTGGCCTCTTTTTTTCGTCCGATCCTGGCTGAAGGAAGCCAATACTGACACGTAGAAGGGCAGTTGGTGAGCTATGGTCTTCAGCATTGGGCTCCTTCCTTATGCAAAATCAGTTGATGCCAAAGACTTTCTGCCAGCAAGGGGTAGTCGTATATCTTTTAGAAGCTCATGCAATCTGCATTTATCGACCTCATACCGTCTCGGTTTTGCGGTCGACGTCATGACCGCAGAAACGAGAAGAGTTCAAAAAACTCTGGCGCAGTAAATAATGCCTTTATTTGCGGATGCTTTATTCCGCCCTTTCGGCTGCTTGAAATAAAAATTGGATCGTTCAGTTGTATCGAAGACAGACAAGTGTTAGTGCAATTTCTTACCGCTCTTTCAATCCATTAGACCTATAGTTTTTAGGCCTTTTCCGTTGCTTGTACTAAACAGCCAACTTAGTCAAACGGAATTGGCGTCAATGACCACCCAAAGTGAAATATTGAGGCTTTTGAATTTAAACATCAAGCGCTCTATTTTTATGCTATTCCATTTCATCAAAATGTTTTATAACTTTGAACAACTTGCTGCAATTGTCAATCACTAGTCTGCATGTATTTACTCAAACTATAGGACATTTAAGGCAGAATAAATGGCTAGAAACCCATGAGAAGAATGATATTCGTCGGTAAAATATGAGCTTGATATGGTTAATTATGCAAAACTCCGCAGGCTATTCTGTCCTCGTCTAAACGGTTATGCGTGACGTGTGGGGTCCAGGGTTGGGGTACAAATCCGACCATTTATTTGGTTTTTATTCCTTTTCAAGAACAAGAGGCAGCTTGAATTTGCTCCAAACTGAGATTTAATGTTGCTCCTTATTGTGACAGCTGCTTCCTGTTCGATCATGTGTGTCAATATTAGTTGTCTAGTTTCTTTGACATTGATGCAACGTACATGGTCACATCTGATCCACTAAACAATATTCTTTTGTGCAATATTTTGCTTGGCCACTCTGGCCCATATGAAACCTAATATCTAATTAGTGTGAAAAAGTGATTACCCCATCCCACGTCGTTTTTGACAAACTAGAGTTTTTAGTCTAAGTTGGAACTGGTATCGTTTGGCTCCTCGTAAATGTTCAAGTGGGGGTCTCATTCAACTTATCAAGACTACACAGGTAAGTTCCATATGTCTGGAATTCTCGGAAGAAATTACAACCACATGTACTGTAACCTGTTCGGAGCATTGTTCTCCGGCCACAGACAGTGAGCAAGCGAAGTTACCTCTCCTCTACTAAGTGCTATTTTTACTCGTGCAAGTCGTTGTGTCAAGCTGAGAGGGCACGTGTGGTAGTGTTGGTGAGCCAGTTTGCTGGGATATTACTATGCCAATAATTGGCACTTGTTTCGAAAAGAGCGGCAAGTAACACCTGGGAGACAAAACAACCATTTCATCACGCACAACCATCTTTAATATATGCAAAGCCATTTATTTTGATAGGTACATTGTGATTCTGTGGCTGTAACCCTTGCTCCTCCGCTACCTCGCTGGTGCTGGGTTCAAGTGTAAGCCCGACAGTCGTATTTGAGCGATTGAGACTTCTGAAAATCACTTTCTCCCTTGTATCGCTGCTGAATTTCAAATAAACAAAGCTATTTTAGCTAGAAAAGGGTGTTTCGACCCTACTTGCTTGCCTCTCGTACATATGAGCCTGTTTACGCAGGAAAGCTAGAAAAATATTTCTGACTCTCTTATGCTTGCCGTAAATTCGGCATTGAGGGTGACTCAAAGGGCGAAATGTCACGAGATCCTGGGTAAGCTCTGATTTTTGAAAATCTAACACAAGCTATTTGTATAAACCTGCCAGCATTTTTTTACCTCTAGCATTGTTTACCCTCGGTGTGTTTATTCAATTGAACTTCAGTTGACCTGCCCTCTAAACTGGCCGCCTGGTAGATGCGCTGGACCAACACGTGGAGGAGATCAGGCAGCCAAGGCAGGCGTTACTCGGGATGCGCTCCCATAACAAATGCTGAACATTGGGGAGTGTTGTGGTCCGCGTAGTGGCAGGCTCAGGCTGCACCAGCCACTCTTGCCATTTACAGCACACTACGACTGTGCGTGAGATCTGATTCAGGCATGGCGACACGGTCAGGTGAGTCTCCGGCCGCGCCAGCCGCCTGCGCCCTCTCCCATCTCCGGTCTTCTTGACTCTGTCTTAACACCGGGTACAGGTGGGTAAGGGAAGAGAGAGTGCGGTAGGTGCAGTGCGAGTCTACTGTCACTTAAAATTAATCCACGTGCTCTAGTCTTTTCCCTGTGTTGATCCATTGCATCTCCTGTGCAGCCCATTGTAGGGGCCAATTGATATGGATATGTCAGTTGGACCGTCGAATACGACGATGTGGACCGTGTTCTCCCCAGCATGGTGGTGAAGGGAGGTGACTTTCGTTACATCTACGTCCCTCTCTGTTCCACTCCCCAGTCTGGGTCTGGTGTCAAAACAGAGTCAAGAAGCCCGGAGATGGGAGAGGGCGCAGGCCAACGCAATGTGGTCCAACGCAAACAAGAACACTACAAGACAAGTGGGGTACGACTTGGATCTCAGCTAACTGGGATCGTCATAAAGGACACATTAAGAAGGAGCCATTACAGTCTGACTCTCAGTCTGTGGGACCAAGGTATCCCGTCAGCGGGTTGCCTTCTCAGCCACGGTTTTTAGCGCACCGTGATAGCTTCAAGCGCATCAGATTGTTTATAGGGAGGAAAATGCGCTGAGCCGTAGACTTCACCCTACCTCCCCCCAGCCCCGCGGCCCCCAATATCAGGCCATCGTCTGAACCCTTTAGTTGTCTGATGCGGAAGTTGGCACAGTGGCTGACAGGGCTGGTGAACCCATCTGCGCGTGACCTAACCCCCCCTGACACTCACACAAGGATACCTAAAACGTCAAGGTAAGAAGGAGCCATTGCCATCTGACTCCCAGTCCACTGATCAGCCACTCAATCGACCACACACTGGGCTGACGGCGTGGTCTGGTATAACGTGTCAGTTGGCAGCCTTCCGAGCCACGGTTTTTAGTAAACCACATTAGTCCCAGGCTCGGATCACCTATGCAGCTGAGAGGCCACAAGAAGGCGGAGCAGAGGATAATACTTTCCCCTCAATTAGAGGTGCTGGTTGAAAACACGTTTTGTGTGGTTTTGCGTGTGATTCTGCATGATATAGAGGCTGATGAGGAGAGATGTAGTAATGTGGTACAACCGGTGGTTTTCTACTGCAAGTTTTCATGGAGAAGAATGTGGCCTGCTAGGCCCATGTGGTGTGTGAATGTACGTAGATAGTACAGACAGTTGAGGTGGGTATTGCGAATGTATGTTCGGGCTCCTGGAACTGGTTCACGGGCCTCTGTGGGGATGATTCGCAAGTAACCGATCAGGACGATACATTATGTGCGTGTGCAGAGAAATGTGACAAAATAAGTCGGCAGGTGCTAAGCCTGCTGAGATTGTGCTGTTGATACTGATGTTCGTGCGTGTTGGAGGACAGGTGATGGGAATGTTGATGGGTGCGCAAAACGTGTCAAATTTGTTGGCATCGTGGTGGATTCTGTTTTTGGGGATACGCATGTAACCAAGCAGATGTGTGAATGTACTGACTAGTGGGAGTGATGTAAACGCGCGCGGTGACTGCAGATGCGGTTGTACTATAGACAGCTTGGGAACGAGTCCACGTCACTGGTGTTGGTGCTGGTGGGGTTGATGCTTGATGGTTCGATATGGATACTGCGTCTGATGCAGAATCTTCCAACTAGATTTTAAAAGGAATAATCGGGAAGTCCTACTAGAAAAAATTAAGGACTCGGGAATGGTCATTGCGGCTCCTGGTGTTGTCGATCAACGACTGCCCGATGTGAGGCCCAGTCTCGGTGACCCATGGATCCGGAGATCCAAGACCAAGCAGGAACCACATTTCAGTCCTATAATTAGGATTGTCCGGTGACCTCACGCGCCAAAATTATAAAAAAAAGAATGGAGTGCACCTGTTTAGCCGATAATGTTCATTATAAACGGAAGAATAAGAAGAAGAAGAAGAAGAAGAGATCCTTTGATCATTAAATGCATTGGCCTGGGATTTCGGATTCTCAGTAGAATCCAACATTGCGTGATGGAGGCGCAAGGAGTTATTTAGTTGAGGACAATTATACTGACGGCCTACCTTACATATATGTAGAGAGAGGGAGACGAAATTCATTGGGAAAGTAAAAACTTTAATGTGTACAGTTTCGCGACTGGTTCCCCAGCTCTTCTTCAGCCTGTAGTTAGTGTTCAAGTACAGTTGCCTAATCAACTGTGTCAAACAAAATACTTTACAGTTGACCGATGTCTGCTTCAATACGGATTAAGTGCATTTTTTCATCCCGTTGTAATTGGGCGTGCGCGTTTGAAGTTGTTCTTGAGGATTTTTATATTTGGCATCCAAATCGATATGCCGATTTATGCGTCCCTCATCTGAGCGCATTGGTTACATGGATTCGAGTCTTTTCTGATTGGGCAGATGTCCACAATCCAGGTGTTCTCCCACGCAAATTTATGCCCGGTGTCCATTGTATGCCTGACCACCTGGGATAGATGGTCTCGTCTTCTGACAGCTAAATGCTATTTGTGTATGCGGGTTGAGACCGATTTCCCAGTTTGCCCACAGTAAATGGCATCACAACTGGAACATGGGATTTTGTAGACAACTTATTTTCTATCAACGTAGCCAACCCCATTCTTAGGGCGTACAAGCTGTGAGGGTAAGGTAGATGCAGATTAGTGTGCTACTTGTAGCTGGTGTTTTCTCAGTTTTCTTTCGTCAAGCTCGAATACATTTTTTACGCATGGGACAGTTGCCAGGTCATTATTTTGGTGCTAGGGTGGCCTATGTGTTTGAATTCTTTACGCTTCAGGCAAAGGTACACGAAGTCATGCCGTCCATCAGAGGAGACTGTTTTGGCTCGATTTATAAGACTGTGTACCAAACTTCTTTTGTGAGTGACGGGTGGTTACTGTCAAAGGGTAGTATGACCACAGAATATATTTCTTCACGATAAACTCATGGATGAAGCGATTCATCAGTTTTTCGTTGTAAGAGGGCATCCAGAAATGGGAGCTCTCCAGCAACCTCCGTTTCGAACGTGAATTCAATTCCTAAAAATGTAGCGTTCAGATTTTTATGGAGCAGGTGTAAGTGTTTTCTCATGATGAGGACAAATGTGTCATCGAGGTAGCGCAGCCACGATTTTTATTTGATTGTAGGAAGAACCATCTATTATAATTTTCGCATTTAGGCTTCGACCAGAAAGCTGGATAAGGGTGACCCTATAAGAGCCCTTTTAATTTGTTGGTAGTATTGGCTGGAGAAGGAAAAGTGGGTTTTTCAGATGAAGATCTTATAGGGGGAGAAAAGCGTCTGCAGGCACATCAGTGGTGTAAGCCTGAAGTAGTTCTTCGGTGCAGCGGCTCCCTGAGGGATCGAGGTGAAGAGCGAGACCAAATCGAATAACACTACTATTTCCTCATTTATAACTGTGACTCCTTTTTAGTTTGTCTATAAAACCTTCAGAGCTCTTCGCAAATAGATTATTTTTCTGAAAAAAAGCCACTCTGAAATTTTTATCGTGTGGTGCACCGATTAAAAGAGACTATCGGTCGCAGTGGGGTACCAGATTTCTGAAATTTTGGAAGACCATATATTTTGGCAATGTTAGGTTCTTCCAAGGATTAAGCAAGGACTACGGAAATTAATTTCTTTCCCAAAAGGCGTTTCAATGTTTTATTATTCAAGTCACCAGGCGCTAACCACCTGCATCCGATCACGTCTCCGGTCTTCTTGTCGATTTATGGTGTGATGCTGAATTCGGCATTGTGGCTAGCTGTCACTGGAACCAATAATAAGTATTAAAATTTTACTAAAGTAATCATTCTTAATTGAAAAGGAATTTTCAAATTGTAGTTAACATTGCGTGTGATCGGTCACTGGTCTGCATGTTTATAACAAGCAGTTCGATGTCAATACAATGTGGTACCCTGAAGTAAGGTGCGCATGTAAATGTCAGAGGAAGTTTATCAGATCAAGTGCGGAGGGCGACGGCTACTGGAGGTGAGTAAATTTATGCACTGGACCAACACGAGGGTTAGACCAGCGGACGGCAAGCGTAATTCGGATTGTGCTTCCATTAGATAGGGCATAGGTCGCATTTATCATACCAATGCTGGACCTGTCGTTTTGCCCTCAACTAGCCTAGCATTTATCTGGCTTTCTTTTCCTTAATGCATACTCATTTAATCTGAATTATGTTAAACAATCTGTCTGACGCCTATTATATGCAATCAAAGTCAGGGATTAAAAGTTTCTTCTTTAAAGAAATCAGTCAATTTTGAAGAGCCTTCGAGGACTGCATCTCCTACAGCGAGAATATGTCGGTGAGAACAATGGGCTTGATGATTCAACGCAGTAATGCCGATGAATATTGATAATCCCGCCCAGTAATCTTTCTTTGCTTTATTTTTCGGATAACAGAATTGCTGAAAGCCGATGAGCTAACGTTAAGTCTCATACTAAGTTAAAAAGAAAAGCATCTACGTATCTGCATTTTCTTCTATGGACACATCGGAACACTTCTATTTTTCAAGAAAACAGCCTAGATTACTCAATGGGAAACTCCGATTTTCTACCTTCTTATATGTGATTCTTAGAAGTGTACTTCGATATCGTCCCCTGCTAGAACGGGCAACAAACACCTCCAATGACAGTGAGCTACATTGTCCGGTCATTATCACGCCAACATCAAACGCGGATGATTGAATCACGGTCAGTAAGGACACGCATATGGATGACCAAACGAGCATTGCGTCAATTGCGACCCCAGCGGTGATCGTGAGTGTTGTTAACGGTAGTACGCACGTGATCATGTGAACAGTACGTACTTTATATACCACGCGCCTTGTGAATCCAGTACCCTCATCTGCAGCTGTCTCTAATGATGAGTTCGAGTGAGAATCCGAAACGTCAGGCCAGTAAACCGGTTAGTTAGCGTCACTTGACAGAGTTTTCATAGCGGCTCAAACTGCTGTCAGAAAAGTTAGAGTTCTTGCCTGACAAATCAGCACTTCCAGATCATGTACTGGCAATAGGTTCAGACGTGGTTTAAAACCTATCCTGCACATTGGTTACCTACAGAAGTCATTGCGACACTGGATCCTGTTAAATGGTGCCTTCCACCTTATATGTCTTAACACAGCATCCGGCCTAACTATGAAACCATAAATTGCCTTGCTGGATAAGAGAATATGGTAGGTATTAAAACCCCGCAACCACCGACATTCTACGGTCTGACTGATTTTCTACCCAAGCAGCGAATTATGATTTTCGCAGTTCGGTGAAATAAAAACGGCAACTCGTATCCCACGCGGAATCTGGTTTGCTGCCATAAAATAGTATAAACGGGGATTAACTGGAATTGTTCATCCGTTTTGACCTATCGTTCGATCAGAAAGCCTACAGGGCTTGCGGAGTGATCTTACACGCAGTTTGGCGAATACGGTGCCCTCCTCCGGGTGCCTGCATGTGAATGCGTGAGCGTGCGAAAGAGAGGAGAGGAAGTCACTCAAAAGTTTCATAAAGATGGCTCCGTTCACTGTTACCAGAGGATAATTGAGCAAATTGCGGAAGTCAAAAGGTTCATTTAGAAATGAACGCCTATTTAGGCAACCGTTGAAGTCAGCGTTCGTGTTTTATTTGTCTGTTTTACAAATGGCAATTGGGAATGCTGCGATGTCGATTTACGAGAGGTGATGTATCAGGAGCCTTCGCATATGGAACGGGAAGATCTCTCAGCAATTACATCGGAATAAAGAGGATTGCCAATATCAGCCAGAATTCGATCAATGAATTGCTTGATCGTTGTGAAGTGTCGTGGCATTAGCAAATAAACTAAAATCACCTAAGAAACACTAGCAGCAGAAAATACCATTCACAGGACACGCTTAAATATCAGCCTGCCGCCTCTGAGCAACGCAAGAAAAATAATAAAACAATAGAGAATAAGGTTGAAAATTCGGGCATCTATAAGGCTCCAGCTTAGGCGTGCTAGAATATTTAACGATTAATTTCATAAAGATATTTACAATTATTTAGTGAAAGGTATTTCCAAACGAAGGGAGAATGAAAGCATGGATGTTAGAGTAGCACTGGTGGACTGGAATGAAATTGACAGGGATACTAGACTGCAGATACCTTGCTAATGATTCTTTTCAAAGCCACACAACGGCAACACAACGAGCACAGGCACAACCGTTAGGGCGTTGGTCCGTTGGGTACGAGGGGCTGACGACAGCTAATAACCAGAAAGGACCATTTCAGTCTCCCTTGTCTTTTCTGAAAAAATTAAACTGTCTATTCTACTACTTATATCCACTGTGCGGCTGCTGGTGGGGCTCGAGAGTGCGCCGTAGCCTCCAGTAGCTGTCGGTGAGCGTTCATTAAGGAATGCAGATTAACACACCATATTAAAGGACATACTGATAAAACGTATTCAACGTATACAACGCCACAAGGTTGCATGGTAGATGTTTACTGGGTTTATTTAACTGTCTCCTAGATAGTTGGTTTGCTTGATACATAAAACTTGTGATCATCCTGATTCTAATCGTGGCGATCAGGAAATTAATCAGAAGTGCTTTATTCACTTTCACAAATGTCTGTGAAACTTTCCACGCAATTGCTCCTTCACTCGGTATTTTTACTGTCTTGAGATAAAATTCCCCACAGTAATGCATTAAAGAAGTCCTCTTCGAACCACTTTCGCTCCACATCGTGTTGCAATAGACGGAGGGCCGTCTAGTGTTTCGATAGGTCTTCCCAAGGGACAATTCTGCTGACAGCCATAAAATAGTGGTTGTGAGTTTTGCGGTTTTGGGGAGAAAGTTTGCAGGTTATTGTTGGTCCCAGAATTTCCGTCTGTGTCCCTACGCAACAATCAGTGGCTTAGAAAATCCGAAAGCATCTCGCTTGCGATAACTGGGGTTGATTTTGTGGGACAATTCCGTTTGATGGCTCGCTCTTTTGTTCGGCTAATGCATCGCGATCTTTATCTTCTGAAAAACTCCTAAAGATCTGCTAAATCATCTTTACTGACTGCCTCTCCATTTCACATTGCCAAGTAAAGATTACGTAATGCACTTTGCCCGCCTATAACAAAAATAAGACCGTTCAGGTTTCCTATAACCTAATGTGTTATAATGGCAATGTTATGGTAATTGCACCTATTTTTGACATTCGGTTGAAATTTGCTTGCAGTTTTTTATGCGTTTCAGCCAGTCAACTCTATTAATAGTTAAAGCACGGACTTAGCTTCTTTCAGGGCCATTTTTGTAAGCATTACACTTCATTGATTTGAATGTGAGGACTTATATTTTGCAGTGCAGTTAAAAAAAGCTTTTGGGACTAAAAACTGCAGCCTGAATATATTACTCTTGACTTTTTGAAAATCTTGTGCATTTTATACTTGTATGCCATGGGAAAACTGTCCTCTGACACCATTTTCTGGAAGTATTTGAAAAGGAATTTAAGATAACTCATTCAGAGGGTAACCAGAGTACAGCGCTTTCTCTTATACGTTTCTCTCTTCGATTCAGACATTGGCATTCGGATTTATGTTGCTACAAGGGCACCTTCTAACAACTATCTTTTTTTGCCCTTTAAAGCAATTTCCTATGATCGGCAACAGTTCTCTGATGGTTTGTTTTAATGAAATTTACAGTTTTCACGGCCTTGAATTCGTAAGCAACTTCAACAAACCGCGTTGATTTGAAAATCACAGTTAGATGTTTACTCTAATTATTGGGTAGTCAAGTAGGAAACATGTAATGAGATCTAGGATAGCCTTTGGAGGCTTCTAAGTTCCCGTTGGTATTGTATTTGAATATGTATTTCAGTTAAAAAATTACCACACAGTACATTCACCATCTTACGAAATTTCAAACAAAATTCCTAAATGTGTTTTTGTTTTGAACAAATTTCATAAGTATGGCTGTCATACTGATTGTCTGCTTTTGAAAGAGCTAATTTTAATCACCGTCAAGAACCATACCCTGAAAAATGGCTACTTAAATAGCATGAATGCTTCACATGGATGTTCGATGCCCTTATTCTGTCGAATATATTATTTAGAAAAAATGTAAAATATATTGTTTCTTGTACTCGTTTGGTATCAAATTACATCTTTTTTAATTGTATGCTTGAAAAAAGCGCATGATTAGGTTTCAAAAAGTTTATAATTATGAAATGTTAAAGACCAAAAACGTTCATTCTTAGTGTATGGTATCCGTCAATTTATTAATTTTGCATGTAAAGTGAACAACATAATCTTCACCTATTGCCAATTTGCATGAGAAAAAAGTGACGGCTTCCTGATAGCCTAGAGAAATGTGTCATTTTTCTTAAACAGAGTGTATCCAGAATGTAGTTTTGCAATTTTAAGTGAAGCTGAGCAGCTGGCAGGGTTTAAATATTTTTGGCGGTTTGGAAACTTTTTAAAACGGAAAGATACGCTTTCTTCAAGTGTATAATTTGAAGAAGATGTAATTAGCTATCAAACG
This sequence comes from Schistocephalus solidus, assembly GCA_017591395.1. Lineage (NCBI taxonomy): Eukaryota > Metazoa > Platyhelminthes > Cestoda > Diphyllobothriidea > Diphyllobothriidae > Schistocephalus > Schistocephalus solidus. The sequence continues at coordinate 30,536 of WEDG01011853.1, read as the reverse complement.
AATACAAGAAAGAATATTTTGGCATGTTTTCTATATAATATATACATCTTCAACATTTAAATAAACACCACAATTTGTTTTGGTGGCTGTTGATACCCCGTTTCTTTTGTCAAATGCATGCCACATACGACAGTTCGACCGTCGTAGTCCGACGATGTCCACCGTATGCTCATGGGAAAGTTGAGCAGGGACGGTGACTTGCGCGTGATTTAGTTTTAAGTGATAGTAGCCTTGCGCTGCAGCTACCGTACTCTCTCCTCCTCCCCCACCTAAGCCCGGTGTCAAGACAGAGTCAAGAAAACCGGAGGCGGGAGAGGGACGCAGGTGGCTGGCGTGGCCGGGTCCCCTAAGTCCGTGCCGCCCCTAGGCGTGCCACCACACCTCCTATGTTCGGCATTTGTTAGCGGAGCGCAACCCGAATAACGCATGCCATGCCCTGATGTGGCCCCCGTGTTGGTTCAACGCATCTACCACGTGGCCCGTTTTGGGGGCACATGCCACATACAATAACATGCATGACTACCTGTGAATTGTATGTCTGTCATTGTGTAAAGTTCATTCTAAAATAAAAAATCATTATATAAATTGATGAAAACGCAACGCAATTTATTTACAAGGGTATGCAGTTCAAATAGAATAGACAGAAATAAGTTATTAAATAAATTTCAAAGAAAGCCTAAACACGAATGACATTCTAGAAACCTCAATATTGTAAATTTTCAGCTGATGGGCTTTTATTTATTTCTTTTCTGTGGGTTAAAAAACATACAACTAATCAATCTTTCAAGGGGCCATGCAAAGTGAACTGATAAGACGTTTCACGAAACTTCCTTGCATCTGCTCCTTCACTTGCTCCGGGAGAGCAGATTTGATTGGTCGCATTAGTGGCACCTATTCAACTGCATACGAAAATACCTCCCAGCAACAGAAAGATTTGAAGCATATGGGTGCCATTTTTACATATATCTTAGACTCTTAGCATTGCTTGGACCCCAACAGGGCCCTCCATGTGATTTAGAAGGTCGTGTCGAATCGCTCTAAGCCGCTGGCAACAGCAGAAGCACGGGAGAACCTCTTCGAGCCATATCCGCCTCTCCCTCCTTGCCTGGCTATTTATAGCCTACAAACACCCTGCTTCTGTTTACTCCGTATTCCGCTTTAATCGATTTCTATTTTTAGTTACATGTTTTCATGTCCTCCTTATCATATAAACGTATTGACTTTATGAGCATTTATCCAACGCAAACTTCTGCTTGCAACGAGTCTTCTGAAAGCCGTTATCTTGAAGGGGCTTGAGGAGTTCCTCGTTTAAAGTCAATCGCACATAAGGACGATAAGAGGGAGATAGGAGTTCCGAAATAAGAATTCTAGTCGTTTAACGTTTCTGAGTTACAGTTGAATGGAATCCAAATTTTCAGGGGTGTAGACTTATTGTTCCCCAATCGCCCATTTGTTCCCCCCCTACGGGTTCCCAGAAGTCAACCTTGCGCTTGTATCGATCTCCATTTGGATGCTCTTTTACCAGCGTTCGTGCCCAGGAAACCTTTTCATCGGGTATATTGACCGTGCAGAGTGAAACAGTAGAAGCGTGCAAATAATTGCAACAATACGGAAGCAGTTGGAGGACAGCGCCAAACTAGCGCTGCTGGAACCCCATCCGTGTCGCACCTTGCGTTGCCCGGCTACTGAAAACCTTGGCTAACGATAATCTGGCCCTCTAACTCTCGCCCAATAGGGATTGCATTTTTAGGCGCTGTGGCAGTCATTGAGGCCCCTCATAAAAAATGTCCTGGTGAAGCCTGGAATCAGAAGTATCACTTTGGTGGGGTGGTGCCATTTGCGTTTTTTACATTCACCTCAAGTGCAGAAGACCTTTCACTGATGAAGAATAAATCTTTCCAAGTCTGGTTTATTTAAGGAAAACATGACATACTTTGAGGAAAATGGGATGTTTCTGGACATTCAAGGAATTTTTATGTTGCTAAGTATGGTAGGCTACTCTCACCTGATTGTGCTCGTTTCAATATCACTATCGTTTCGCCGATGCTATTTGTGTTTGTATTATTTTATTTATTTATTTATTATTTATTTTATTTATTTATTTTATTTATTTGAGGAAAATGGGATGTTTCTGGACATTCAAGGAATTTTTATGTTGCTAAGTATGGTAGGCTACTCTCACCTGATTGTGCTCGTTTCAATATCACTATCGTTTCGCCGATGCTATTTGTTTTTGTATTATTTTATTTATTTATTATTTATTTTATTTATTTATTTAATTATTTCAGAAAAATGGGATGTTTCTGGACATTCAAGGAATTTTTTTATGTTGCTAAGTATGTTAGGCTACTCTCACCTGATTGTGCTCGTTTCAATATCACTATCGTTTCGCCGATGCTATTTGTTTTTTTGTATTATTTTTATTTATTTAATTTATTTTATTTATTTATTTTATTTATTTGAGGAAAATGGGATGTTTCTGGACATTCAAGGAATTTTTTTATGTTGCTAAGTATGGTAGGCTACTCTCACCTGATTGTGCTCGTTTCAATATCACTATCGTTTCGCCGATGCTATTTGTTTTTGTATTATTTTATTTATTTATTATTTATTTTATTTATTTATTTAATTATTTCAGAAAAATGGGATGTTTCTGGACATTCAAGGAATTTTTATGTTGCTAAGTATGTTAGGCTACTCTCACCTGATTGTGCTCGTTTCAATATCACTATCGTTTTGCCGACGCTATTTGTTTTTGCATTATTTTTCTTTAAAACAGGCGTTTATAGCAGGATTAATTCGTACCAACAAATTTTTCAATGGCTTATCAACTGAAACCCGTCTTTCCATAACACAGATAACGAATGAAATTGGACAGCAGTTTGAATTTACAGAAAATCAATACATAACAGCAAGGGTCAGAGGACAACGTAAAGGATGATTAGGTCAACACGTTAGTTTAAAATTTCAGAGGAAAGAAAACGTGGAGTAGGCGCTAAGACAACTACAGTCATGGTAAGCCGTCACGAAATTTTTTGGTACCAATAAATCCTGCTGTTTACGCCTGCAGTATTTATTTATTATTTCTGAGTTTACTTTCAGTCTAGTTCTCTGCCGCCTGTTATATAAAGCCTCAACTATGTGACCTGTCATAAAATCGTTTTGAACTAAGGTTTTTTAATCATTGAAATTCATTCTCCGCTAGTAGGTTATATTTTATAAAACAAAATGAAACAAAAACAAAACAATCAGTAAACTCTCTTGAAAGTTAGGTAGGCCGCCTGTGCGTTACAAGGTATTTTGTATCAATATTGTTACCATTCTTCTGTTACGTCACAAAAAAGAACTGCCATTGGCCCTCAATCAAGCATTAAACTTTGCTGGTAAAAATTGCTAATTTTCAGTTTTGATGGCCGAACTCTGGTAAGAGTAACCCAAAATGATTGCGAACTTTAGCAGTAAGTGAGGAATTTCAAACTTTCAGCACGACCGTTGCGTCTACGTCGATTAACAAAAAGAAGTAACTGCACGTTACAACTGTTAACGTTGACTTGTTTTGTACTTTGCTGTCTGCATTGTTCTTGCACATACTGCGTAACGGGACCCATTGGCAATAAACAAGATCAGTCTAGATATTTCTGAGCAGTCGGTGGAAACCTAAGTCGAAGACGCAAAATGGCCTATACCACAGATAGCTTGGCGTTTAGAGAGTGTCCACGAAACAAAATGGTCGATTATTATATGCTACATTCTATACAAGTTTATTTTCCCCTCATTAAAGAAGCCTGAACCTTGCTGTCCAACCTGCAAAGCATAAACATTTCAAGTAATGTTGAGACTGAAACGAAGTCCTTTGGGTGTTTGTATTCAGCGTATACTATGAAACTTGATATTATTTTGAAATGTCGCAATGCTTTTGAAACTATTTAACTTAATCGACGAAGCATGCAAGTTTTTTTGTTAAACTTAAAAGCCACTATTTGATTTCAGATTTGTGATCGGAGTCACTCCAGAGAGGATAAGATTAAATTTTTGGCCCATGCTCATAAAAGATGATGAAAGTTACAACGAATGTGCCAAAGCTTTGAAATAAAATGAATAAAAAAATATAAAAAATAAAAATAAATAGTGTAGGACTTATTGGCCCATGCTCATAAAAGATGATGAAAGTTACAACGAATGTGCCAAAGCTTTGAAATAAAATGAATAAAAAAATATAAAAAATAAAAAATAAATAGTGTAGGACTTATTGGCCCATGCTCATAAAAGATGATGAAAGTTACAACGAATGTGCCAAAGCTTTGAAATAAAATAATGTAGGACTTAACACAAACGTCCAAATTTAAATAAATAACAAAAGTAAGGTGGAAGATTCGGAAAACGTTCAAAATCACTGTAACTGAATAACCTTGGGTTTTACGTGAACAGAAATCTTGTCCACGCAAAAATTGAATAAGTTTAAGGTAAAGCATGACCATTGTCAAAGAGCGCACACTTTACCTTTACATTCCAACACAGTTACAGAGGAGAATTTGATGTGATTTTGCTTTTGTAACAACGTTTAACATGCGGTTGACTAACCTAAAAAGGTATTCACCGCCGTTTTTCATAAGTTTGGACGTTGGCAGTTCTGTCATTGATTAACCAAATTAAAGAGAACTGTCAGATGTAATCGTAAACCTGGGATTTTGTATATATTTCAAGAGCTTTCCTTCCATCAAATTTTTTGATAGGTATTTCTGGTCAAATATTAAAATGCGATTTCGAACGTCCTGGAAAACGTCGGGAATACTTCACAACTGTTAGCGTCTACAATTGCTTATCAATAACTTTAGATATTGTCGTATTCCTTTCTCAAAACCTTCAAATTAGGGTATTTCTTTAAAAAAAATACTGAAGTCGTCAATTTTTAGATTGTTTTTAATAGAAATCGGCGTTTTGGCATATATTTAGCCTAACCTAACCATGAAACCTCATCGCATAAAAAATTGAAGTGCACAACAAAAGTAGGTAGTGAATATGCCTTGAGTAAATTGCAAAGCTTTTTCGATTAGCTTCCTCTTTAAAACGTGCTCTACTTACGTATGTTACTGATCGATGTCTGCGCGGTTGACCTTTTGCAAAAATTACATTGAGTTAAATGTTGGGAAGTTTGTCCGTTTTTCCCTGAATTGCCAATGAAAGAATTCACTTTTTACCTAAACTAGAACCTTTTTGGTTATGTGTTTTTAAATTTTAGGCTCCGGTCTTCGATTTTAAATGTCAAACAGAGTGGTCGCGTAAATATTGTGCAAACTACTTATCTTCTACCCAGACCGCTTGTAAATTACACATAATCGGAATCTAGCTCATGGTAAAAGTATCTCATTATATGCTTTAAATTCAATGTACCCTTTGGTAGCAGCCCATCCGTATTAAAATTAAAATTTGAAAAAAACACAGAAAAATGAGGGAAAATGTAAATAAACTAGTGCTTATTGACTCATCATTGCCATTTTGGGAGTAGAAGTACACAGACGTGCAATCCTCTACAAATTACCTACTTGCTGGCATCTTGCATCTGACCGACGTGCACGAAAAAATCAACCTTAAGGTGTGAAAAGTTTCATTTGGTAAAGCCTCTCCAGGTGCGATTACAGGTTTCTCAGAAAAACACACGCGCATGCGCAAACTTAGTGTACAAAGCTCTTAACCTAGGAAACCGCCGGAATACAAATTAACGTAAATTTCTGCACAAATTTGCAAACTTTGAAGAATGAAACTTTTTTAAATATATGCTGCATGCAAAAAGACGCGTTCTGAAATAGGTTAGGCACGATTTTGCACGATTGGCATTAAGGATTTTCAATCCGTAGTCTGCATGCTATTGTCGTAAGAAAATTCATGCATAAATTATGCTACTTATAAGACACTATCTTGTTCATACTTTTTATTTGCGTTATAAGCTGCTTTAAATATACTAATAAGTTGTAAATGTATGAGCGCATAATTTAAAATATGGAAATCAGAAATGCAGAAGGGTGGAATAATGAAAGTATACGCATCATTTAGATCTTTTAGGTGAATATAATCTACATTGAAGAATAAAATAATGAATGCATCTTGTTCAAACCAACTCTCGTGATGGCTTAAAATAAAGGTCTAGACTTGGCCGCTAACCCTAGAGTTAGTCCTTATCAAGTACCCTAACCACTAACCCTAGATCCGAATCCTACACCCTAGCTCTCACACTAACCATTCACCTTAACCCTAAATTCTAACTCTAAGCTTAAAGGCAATGTTATTTCTAATTGTAAAACGTGGTTGAGGCGTGATGCATAACGTGCGACAGGTAAGGGAAGTTCATCTCAACTTACCTAAACATGCGGTAGACCCACATATCCAATCGTTACCAACATTTAATGAGATCAACCACTTTGTGTACGCCCATTTAAAGCTATTCTTACTTAATAAGGATATCTTTTGGCAAAATCAAAGAAAGTCTTATGCACGGTCATCTAAAAATATCCTGTTGACAATTTCTGCACAAAAGCATAACAATAAGTCTTTATTTTTTCTTACTTCCGGAAAAATTATAATTAATTTGTTTCTTTTCGTTTTCGGTTTGCACCAACTGTTGGAGCAAAAAAAGCTGACGTCGAAATGCACAGAAATATTACTTTCCGCTAAGGTTTAAAGAGCGTATTCTACGCTGGCGTTAAAATTCACCGCATACCATGCAGTCTTACGTTGACAGTGTGCATTTTAAAAACGTGTCGACTAATTCAATTCACTTCGGTTCCTTTATTTGGGTGCTGCTATTTAACCCAACGATCGCCTAGTGTGGAAAACATCCTAACAGTAAATTGAAATAAAATTAATTTAATCTGATTTGGCAGTTGAAAATATGATGGAAAAACTTTCAACTGTTCAGTTCAGTTCAGTTTTATTAAGGGAAATATAGGCGGAGCCTTTGAGCTCCCTATTTGATATCAATGACACTGTTATTGATCTTCAAAAATTAAAATCGCATCTCCATGAGTTAGTCCGAAAAAAATTACGAATGCACTTGCCTTTTTCAACGAAGAAGTCTATTTTTAAATTTTTATTAATTATTTACCAAAATTTTAAATAAATAATTACTGCTCGCACTTTTACGGGATGTTTATGATGTCTTCATGGCATATTTTAATTTATATTTCGTTGGCAAATATTTAAACTAGAGCACCTGAGTTCCTGGCAAGACCATGTAGTTGACTAAACTTAGGCACGAAAATTCCTTTATTAAAAGTCTTGAATTTACAGAGAGTAGAAGTTTCTTGTGTACTTATAATGCGTTGTCTTGAGGACTAGCGAGTGCGTAATTCTTGAGACCCGTTTTTGCAGTTCGAGAGTTCATGTCACCTTGCGTCGTGATCAGAAACTGAAAAAGCCAAACCCGTCCTTATTTTGTTAACTGTGAATGTCTTAAAGTCGACTTACCTGCTCTCAGCTGAAGAATAGTCTTTCCCATGTGGCCTACTGCAGTCCGGGCTTTAAACGCGTGTGAATAGTGAAATTTTTATGGTACTTAATCATGTTACCCATTACTGAAATAAGTAGCTATCATGGTAAAATAATATATGTACGGCCGCACAACAGCCGAGTGAAGTGCCTAATAGACGAAGCCCGCACCCCTCCTTTCATTTTCCCTCCCCCGCATGACACGCTTGACACGTTTTGACTGAAATTTGAACTGGTTTTTCCTTCCACCTTTACCATCTCACCATGCGCACCCACATGTATCAGACCCACAGATTAAGCTTTGTTTACCTATCACGTTTTATCCCTCTAGGTCGATGTATAATTGGGCAGTTTATCTCGAATTATTACTAGGCTATGATCGTATGCAGTTGAATAAGAGGTCGCGAAATTTTATGACGTCATTTAATTCTGCTTACTTCGTCGCCTTTGCATTGCTCAAATTTATTTCGAGAAAACAATGCTTCAATTAAAAGGCCTAATTGCTACATCACCCTCAGTTTGCATGCATGAGTTCCAACCTCCCAGCGCACAACAGGTTATCCCATTTGTGGTTGGAGGTCGTTTTTCTGAACCTACACCATGCGGTTTCATTACGGAAGAATACGGAAACGGGTCTTTGCAAGTGCGTCAAGCTGTGGGTGTTAAGCTAACCAATAAATATTCACAGATGCACAGTAAACAGAGCAGAACAGGCCATACAACACACGGAATCTCCTTGATTGTTTTCTCTTTCCTTTTTCCCCTTGTAAGCTACTTGTTTGACGCGTCAACCTACGTATTTTTTGTGATTTTGGCGCCGAACATGTACCAGACAGGCCCAGCTCAGAATGCCTGCCAGAGAATCTTCTCAGAAATCATTGTGGAATGTCACCAGCGCCTCCCAGTATGATCTCCTTACAAAACTCTAGAGGATAATTTCAGAGTCACCTTAAAAAATGCTCTCAGTTAAAACAAAATTGCCTTCATTGGCTGAAAAAATGTAAGAATCATCTGTATATTGGTCCACTGAGTACGCGTAAAACAAGCAAAAGCCTAGGCAGCGGATCGCGAGTTACTAAAAAGCATTTGGGAAGGAGGAGGAGGAGGAGAAGGCGAAAAGGGTGGAATCGGCTGGGGGTGTGAGGAGTGATAAGAAGAAGAAGAAGAAGAAGAAGAAGAAGAAGAAGAAGAAGAAGAAGAAAACAAGGGGGCGTAGAATGAAGTTACTGATAGTGCGGCGCGCAAGGAATGGATAAATTATGAGCAGGGGATAGTAAAAACAAACGATCACTGGCGCTGTGGCTTCTGCATCTCTCTTAGCCTGGCAGAGGAAGGAGTCAGAGGTAGGAGATTATGAACAGAAAGTTGTGTCGGGCGCAGGGTGTGACGGAGGGAGATGGAGCGACTGCACAGTGCAAACCTCTGCGATGTAACATTTCCATCACAATGGACTGGCAGAAGGAACTTGTTTGAGTACCATTCCTATGTCCATATCAATCACTGGTCGTTCATGCACCGCACACATAACCTTCTGGGCCGAACGGAGGATAGAAAAATACATGTTTATGTAGGTTGGGGGGAGGCTTTAGTTTATCGATCAAGTTGGGATGGTGAGAGAGGAGGAAACCTTTCCTTGTTGAATGGAAAATAACCGCTTACTTTGTTGCCTAAGAGGGACAGTAGAAGGCGCTTTAAGCCGCTGTATGGCCGATGGGCCATGCGAACAGAGGTTCTCGCTTGCATGGGTCAGTATCATTCTCAGAAAAACCCTCTTATGGAGGCCATTCAGAGAAGCTGGATGTTGTTTGGAGCAGATCTCAGACAGCCAATTAACATCTTGTGAAGTTTTCACCCCACTTCATTTCGACAGTTCCTCTAGTATCACAAGAACAGATCAGCATTTGGCAAAACTACAAGAAAAAGTAGAAAAAACAGGCTGTTCGGGAGGTGGTGGAGGTGGAGGAGGACGTGGAGAACAGCAGAAAGAATTGGGGGCTCATTTAAATGCATCTTGGGGATTTGCTAAGGGCTTCTTTAAATGTTGCACATTATTGACCGTGGCTAAAGGACCCAGACTGAGGTGTGTGCGTGGGCGGGGGTGGTAGGAGATCACAAGTGGTCGTCAAGTTCTGCGTCCACGTTTGTTGGAAATCAGTTGACCAGTGGTGGGTTTGTAGGCAGTTTCGTGGAGGCCAAAACTGGAAGAGCGAGTAGCAGTGACGCTAGTCGATCCCAGAGGAGCCCGTGAGAGCCGCTTCTGTCGACGTCCTCGTCTGCAGCATCTGCGCCAGCGCAGAGCACAGGAGTGGCGCCATCGGCTGAATCGGGCAATCTGTGCGGCCCCGACACGCAGCAGGACGCCGAGACAAGGCCACCGAGTGCTCATGTTGGCCAATTCGTGGATGAATTCGTCCAGGAGAAGGCAAAAAGCTGTGAAGAAGTAGAGGACACCGGCGACCCAGCCCACCGTATCGGCTGCGCCGAATGTTAACTCCCCATCGCTGGCGGTTGGGCCCACCAGATTTGACTGAGCATAACTTCGATAGATACCCAAACTCAAAAATGTTGTAAAACCTTGACAAGGGAAAAAACAAACGGATAAAAGTAAAAATATTAAAAAAAAACTTTTGCAACGTAGGTCTACCCTATGCAAGGCATCCTGCCCAAAGACAAAAAGATTGGGGTGTGACTTTCGTGGGATACACCGAGTACCCCCACTGGATTCGCGTACAGTCCTGTGATTTGAAGTGCCTCCAATGCGCCCACACCAGTGGAAGTCGCCTAAGAGCAGTGTGCTTTAATCTAATTGGTTCGTTGAAGGTCATTTAAAGGCTACTGACTTCGTATAACTGACTACTGCAAATGCCTTCCCACCAAAGTACGGAGGGTAACACTGAGTCCAATTTTAATGTGGGACTCATTTTCAGTTATATTTGGGTTGTCGGAGTGGCTGCTTGACTGAGAGCTTAAGGCATTGTTCCTACCATTCTTGATGTCCTGGGAAGAAAAGCTATTTCTTCTTAAGACGTATTCTTAGCAAGCCTAGAGACTTTTGCATTTCCTTTTTATTCCTCTTAGCCTTATTGTCTTCAAAACATTATCTTTTTTAAGACGTCCTTAGCACATGCTCTCTTCTTTTTCTGCATTTGACAACAATAAGATGCTTTGTTAATAAAGCTCTCGAAGACCTTGCCAGCGAAGGGTGCGTCTGATTAAAGCGGTCATGACGCTGCTGTGTCCAAATCCTTGTGGCTTCGAACACACATTACGCTATACGAAGCCTATCAAACAGTTCATCTTAAACTTGATACTTTCCTGGTCAGTGGTGAGGTCTATTAGGGAGTTTGCCTAAACTTGGTAATAAGCAGGATCTGGAAACTTGTGAATAAGTGTAAATTTCTCACAAACTCTGTCTACAAATATTCAAATACTACACTTTCCCTACAAGCAACTACGAAAAAGAGAGTACTTTTGACAAATTAATGGTTTATTCGAAGGCTATTAACTGAACTCTCTTGAGTACAAACGGCAAATTCGAGTGCCTGTTTAGACCTGTAAATCAGCGCCTAAAACCGTAGCAGGCGATCACATGGTGAGTAGGAGTCAATAAATGAGACATTTTACTGGCCGACAGACGGCAAAGAGAAGGTGACATGCACTACATCTCGCGCACCCTCTCGTCTCTCATCCACCTGAGTCCGATGCCATGAGAAAGTTGGGAGGATCCGAGGTGGACTCGGATGCGATGACAGAGGAAGCTAAACAGCCTGTCTGCGCGTGCTGCCCCATACATGGACGATGACCAACGAAATGACGGAGCTGGGAACCTAGTTAAGTGGGGGGTTCCATATTGGCTACATTTAGAAAGAGCCATTGTAGCCTAGCTATCCACCCCGATAGGACCACGTTACCCTCTCAGTTGGCCGCACACGATCTGGCCCCCTCAAAATCCACCCGGTTTTGCACAGAGGGAGGGGTGCTGCCCAGATCTGACATGAATGAGAGTACCATGCAGGTCAACTGGAGGTAGAACCGATCAGCATGCTTCTCACTTACATGAGAGGTTCCGAATTCTTGCCTGTGCTGGAAGATGTGGAACGCGTTCGTGTGTAGTGTGTGTGTTCTGCCCCCCAAACTGGCCACATGATACATGCGCTGGACCAACATAGACGCACGTATAGGTTACGGCTGGCTTTGTTTGGTTAAGCTCCCATAAAAAAATGCCCAACATGAGCTGGGGTGGTGACGGCGTATGTGCGGGCTCACGCCACACCAGCCACTTTTGCCCTTTACGGCATTCCCATTCCATGTGATCTGATTCATGCGTGACGGTACGGTCAGAGGAGGCTCCGGCCACACCAGCTGCCTGCGCCCACCTCCTGAATTGGCACCAAGCACAGACGGATGAGGAAAGAGAGAGTTCGAGAGCTGCAGCGCAAGGCTACTATCACTTAAAACTAACCCTCGCGCAAGTCACCCTCCCTGCACCACCCTGTTGGAGAGCATACGGTGGACATCGTCGGAATCGTTGTTCGAACTGTCATCTGGCAAGTGCAGACGGGCTGTCTAGATTTTTCAGCCAAAGTGTTCATACCTACCTCTGGACGTTTGAACACTGTCTTGCCACTGAAGCCTGCTGAGTGACGAAAAGATGCGGTAGGCTTATGCAAGTCTGTGCCACTATAAACTTATACTCATGCAAGTCGACAGTGCCTCGGGGAACACGCAATGAACTATCAAATTTTGTTAGAAATTATCTAGAGAATAGTAATTTACTTTTGATATCCTAATATAGAACAAGGTAGTGTTACTTTTTATCTCGCAATCTAGGCTCGGAAGATGCTGCGTATTTATAATCATATAATCATCAACAAATGCTACTTATTTTATTTACGTAGGCATATTATGCTCAGGTTTAAAACTGTTAAGTCGGTAACCTTTGGGTGGGGGTTTACGCATAATACTGGATTGTGGAACTAATGGAACGGTTTGGGTTAGGGATTTGTGGATGTGGTTATGAATTAAGGTTTTGGGCTAGGACTTAGTGGTATGGAATACAGTTTTACGTTTAGTTTAAGGGCTTGCAGTAGGGGTTAAGAATTAGGTTTTAGGGTTAGGATTTGAAGCATGTGGAATAAAATTTAATACTGTGAGTTAGGGCCAAGAGTTACGACCTAGGGTTGAACATAAGGATAGAGTTAGTGCTAAGGGTTAAGGTCTATGTTAGGGCTTAGTGTTTTCAGCCCACTAACGGTGCACCTACACATCACATCTTGCTTTATGGGCTCTTTTCCTTAGGCAATTTGGACAAATTAAAAAACGTTATAGGCAATAGTAGTATTTTTTTTTTTCCCTTAGTCAGCTTTCAGCTCTCCCTTACCCTTTTAACCCCTTCTTTCCACCAGCAGGGGACCTTGGATTGTGTTTGCTGAGTTGGCTTGTTATACGCACACTGAAAGTTCCTTTCGGACGAATCAACCAAAAGCTCAAAATGTAAGCGGGGCTACATCATCTGAGACCGCTCGATATCAATTTATCTGGTTCCACTTCTGACCCTTCCTGCAGCATGACCAACAACAGTCCGATTCTACCAACCTATGACAGACAGACTGTGATCTTTTGTTTATCTTCTACATCGAAGTCGAGGGTTATGTCTGATTGGGGCTGTTGGATGAGAAAGACGGAAAGCATAATGTGCGCAGAGGGAAGGGAGGACAGAGAATAGGAGTAGATTGATACAGTACCGTTTCATGTTTATTCTGTCTTAATTCAGCCAATCATAACCCTGACTACCAGCTGGCAACAGCAACCCGGCGCAGATGGTTCATAAACGGTGTCTAGTAGATGGGTCATTCACACTTCATTGAACCGAAGTTCATCAGTGCCTCGCCACCTATCATGTTCTGACGCTTCAGATCGGGTATATTTTCAAACAAGAATCGACGCACACCGATCTATTGGCCCTTAGAAGCAAAGCAAGGCCATGAAAGAGTGAACAAGTACCCGGTCAAAGTCGGGACCTTATAATTGCAGAGGAGAGAGACTACAGAGTATGCGGGTAAATTGATACTCTACTCTCGGCCTCTACTTGGCAATTTTTATTTTAAATTAGGGTTTTTGACAGATTTGACCAATTCCCTTTGACCCAATCGTGAAGCCTCGGTGACCTCGGTGGGATTCGAACCCACGACAGCAAAGGGGAAGGTTTTGTACAGCCAAGGCTCTAGCCATTTCAGCTACCAGGCTCCACTGGGAGCCGGTATTTACATCACCCTTGGGTCAAGTTAAAGAAGCCGCCGAGTTTTTCACATTTCGGTCAAGTGAATTGGTCTAATCTGTCAAAACCCCATATAAGTTAATTGCGCCAGGTAGTCTTTTGGTGGATTCTAGATGGATTGCTTAGAAAATCCTGAATGGACAGTCAGCTTGCTGTTTCCGAATTGCTGGAGCAAGTATATGCCCTCATTTCGCAAGCCGCAGTTCTACTAACTTGATAAAATGTTGTGTTTGAGGAAAGCACGCAGTTAAGCAAAACAAGGGAAAGTCAGGTTGTTTCTCAAAAAACTGAAGTTTTTGAACTGTTAAGGTTAAAATATTCTGGGCCTTTTATATGCACTAAGGTCTTACAAAAGGTGTGTGCGTGGGAAATAGTTTGGGAATAATAATTCTGATTAGATGGAAAGTGAAGCATTTTTGAAATATAGAGAGGCAATAAGTAGAACTTATTTGCGAACGGAAATTAATAAAGGTAACTGAAGTCATCACTGACCCGGTAGCCGACTTATCTTTCTATTGGAAATAAATGGATTATTTATTATCCTGATCAGGTGTTTCGTACCTTTGGTGAGATTTGAAATGCTTCTTGTATTGTGCTACATGTCAGCACATCCATGAGATCAGATGCGATTGTATTTTTGTCAAAAATAAGACTTCTCTTTCGTTCATACCCTTTTCTGATTTTTGTTTGTTTCAGTCAACCCCTGATAAATCGTCATTTCCCTATGCAACTTTCTCTGGCAACAACATCGTTTACTTGGACGCTGGCCCAGTGCGATAACCAAAAGTCGAAGGTAGCTTGTTTTTTTCAATGAGCACCCAGGCCTTCAAAATAAGTTTGGGTAGTAAGAACGCTGTAAAGTTAATCAGACTTTTTCTTTATCTTCGTAAGTTTTCTGTTTCCAACTATATTCATTAAAATATGATGCACATTGAATCTAACAGAACTGAGGCTACAAGCAGCATTTTATGAACTAAGGTATTCAAAATCCTGCGCGCACTGACTTCTTCGAAGTAAGTTTGGATATCTGATAATAGAAACCTAGAATCCAGGAAATTATTGGCCTCCGATGTGTTCACAGTCAATCGAATTATTGATCTAGCACTCGCCTACAGAGACCTGCGCAGTCACCGCCAAACTAGCTTTATTAGCATTTGATTGGCCCCTTCCCCTATAGCTGGTGCTTGTTTAGTTGTCACTTTTACCTCTGACGATGGACTCCAGTAAGCGTTAGAAAGTTCAGATTAATAAAGATATGATTCCGGAGATTGCACAGTCTTCTTCTCTACTTACCCATATATCTGGAATGAAAACGTTCGCCTCAATTTGTGCTTATACAAATTACAAATAAACATGATCAACCAGCCGACTACGACGAAATCAAGGCAGACCAGTAGCATCAAAAGGTAGATGGTGAGGAAAACTGGCCAGACGTATTTCTACTCCCTTTAGCTGGCCTTATAATTGATTCAAACTCAATGACTAAAATCCTCGTAGGCGTGGATAGCGATCACATGTCACCATAACTGGCTAAAAGGACGTCTTCTCGGATAAAATGAAGAAAAAGGTCACAAAGGCTTCAAACAACGCTAAGCGTTTTTTTTATAGAACGATGCTTCTTTTCTAGTTCCATGCCCCCTCTATGCTTCCTTTTCCTTACTATTTCAAAGTCGAAGTAACACAAGGTTTTCACTCACCTGCTAAAAAAAATATTTCACCACCTGAGTGGAAGTAGTAGAGGCGTTTGAGAAGGTCTGATCCCGAGTGGCCAACTATGGAAAGCCCGATACCGAGCAGTCCCAGACCAATGGCAGCGAGTAGGATGCATACGGCCCCGCCTTGCCAGCCTCGAAAGAAAATATGTGTCTCTTTTTGTTACTGTGACAATTTCAGTAGTTGTAGTTAACAACTTAAAATGATGCACAAATGTAGGAATACAGCCCGAATAGTAGTTGGAACATACCATCTTTCGGTGAAATGAATGGAAGAATTGCATGACAGGTGCGGTTCGGTTGGTAACATTTTATCCATAACCCACGTCTTGTTACATTGCCAACTGAAAATAAACATCAGACGGGACTATAATAAGTAGTGAATCAAACAAAGTCAAATTTCTAATAAGCGCAATAATAGCAAGGTTTTATTTTCAGAGAAGTAACTTCACTTAAGTATTCTTGATATTCCCTAAAGAATAATCATGACTCATGCTGCAGATGGCCTCCAATTAAATGCAGCTACAAAGGATTAAATAAGGACATTACTAACCTATTAAATAGCCTGAGATGAAATCGAACATTTCAAAAACTTTTCCAGTATTTTGCACCGTTACGTAGTCTCCTGGTACAAATCTCGATGCACTTTTACTAACTGGTGATTGATTATTTCTTTAAATATTTATAACTATCATGCAAGGCCTTTGAACACCCCATAATTTAAAAAACATTACAGGTGGAACAGGCCATACGCAGACAGCTGTTATATTGATGTTACCAATTATGAGTACGCCATAGGTCTTATGAAGGGATATATATATATATATATATATATTATGGTAGTTGGGCGCTCATCGGTCATTTACAGGACTCAGTCGTTCCCTTGTGCCTTGGGGATCACTCTAGAGCCCCGCCAGCAGCCGCAGAGCAGTTAGTGATATAGGCAGAATGACATTACCGACAAAGACAGGCGAGACGCCACGTGGTTGCTGTCTTGCTGGTTTCGATTGGGAATATTAACAGTGCTAGTTGGGCGCTCACTGATCGGTTACAGGACTCACTCGTCCCGCTGTGCCTTGAGGCTCACTCTAGAGTCCCGCCAGCAGCTACAGAGCGGCTGATGATAAAGGCAGAATGATATTACCGACAAAGATAAGGGAGACTGGAATGGCCATTTCTGGCTTATCAGCCGTCATCAGCCAGGCATGCCCAACCCCAGGCGCTGCGACGCTCGAGGCTCGAACTCACGACCTGTTGGGCAGAAGTCCAACACTGTACCCACTCTGTCAAGCGCTCGTAGTCAAGGCGGTTTCAGTCGGGAAAAGAGGATTCATACTACTTGAAGTACTGTATGTTTGTGGAATTAAAATTCCACAGTTTTTGATTGTCCTCAACACAAATGTTCATTGAAATTTCGGGTCTGATCATAAAAAAGATAAGTCCGAAGCACTTGCTTACAAGTGCTGCATTTAACCAATTCAGAAATTATTTCGTTCATTGTTCTCTGGAGTTCATATATCAGAAACCGCAGATAGAAGGCTGGCAGACATACTGACAAGCCGAACCCCGGAGGATTCATCAAGCAGCAGAAGAAATATCGGCGGAACACGTGTTTGAGCTATTGAATAGTACCTGTGCCCGAATTACGATATAATGTCTTTGCAATCTAACATTCATATTATTTGTAGAACATCTTGTTTTACGAAATGGGGATTACGTGCTTACTCCACAGTGTTTGATTGTCTTCGACCAAAATGTTCATTGACATGGCAGGGCATACCCTAAAAAGTTATGTCCGAATCAACTGACTACACGTCCTGCACTCAATGATTTTAAAAAACTTTTTTCCGATTATTCCCTGGATTCCATACACCAGAAACCGCAGTGAGAACGCTGTGGCACGCACGCAGCGGCCCAACTACTCGCTTTTGCGTCACGCAGCAGCAGCAATATCGACGATACACTTTCCTGAACTTTTGGCTAGAGCCTAAGACGTAGGTACAGTATAACGTATCTGCAATATAAGATTAAAACTACTTGTAGTACTACTAATTTGAAGAATGGGCATTACGTGCTTATTTCACGGTGGTTTATTGTCTTCAACCCAAACTTTCATTGCGATTTCGAATCTCACCCTAAAAATACATGTCCGAATCAACTAACGCCATGGATTTCGAGAAAATATTTTAGAAATTATTTCCTGATTATTCTCTAAATCGCACAGAGGGAGCTGTGGTACAAACTATCAAGCCGATCACCTCACTGCTGCGTCAAGCAGCGGCAGATATATCGACAAAACACGTGTCTGAGCTTTTGCCTAAGGAACACTATAACGTCTTTGCAATTAACGTTTAAAACGAACTGTTATACTACTCATTTGTAGAATTGGCATTACGTAGTTATTCCACAGTGCTTGATTTTCTTCGACCCAAACGTTCGTTGAAATTTCCGGAGCTAACGCTAAAATGTTGTGTCCAAATCAACCAACTACATATCCTGCTCTTAATAATTTTAGAAATTATTTCGTGATTCTTTTTTGGAGTTCATTAACCAGAAACTGCAGAGAGATCGCTGTGTGACACACGATCAAGCTGAACTCTCACTGCTGCGTCAAGCAGCAGCAGATATTGGAGTTTATTAACCTGGAGTCACCGTCGTTTTTATGTGCCCGTGGGCTTTTTAATGAACAATGACTTCACGTTTGATGATAACGAGGGTATCGTCGAAGCATCGTGTCCAAAACTTTGGCCTGCAGTTTACGAAAACCAGCATCTCAAGCTTTTAGAGAACAACATTGGCGATGAAGCCTGAGAGTGGAGATGATATTGGTATCCCTCTGCTCAGCTCGTACATGGTCTGCTGGAAAATGAAGTAGGTCTTCAGACATAATTTGAAGAGTTGAACCAGATGTCTCTGCTTCAACGACTTGCCTACCTCGTCATTCCATCTCTCAAGCAATTCGCTTAGTGTTTCGATTGCCAAGTTCTGCGGGATTGAAGTAAAGAAACGGTTAGTTGCATCCCCTGAGCCGTTACAGGTATTGCGTAGCTGAAGAGACTGTTGTGGCTGTGCCCGAGGTGATATGCCTCCGGTGTCGAAACAATCATTTAGCTAGATTGAGTGTTGGTGAAACAATTGGTAGGAGGGGAAAATCGGCTTTGCGTATTTTTTGGCAATCCGTAGAACCTTGCTGCGGCCGCATCTATTAGTTTAACGGCCAGACGTACCGACTTACTTATTACTTTATTTGTCTGCATCTCAGTGAGCGTTTTGTCCTGCTGCGTCATCAGCTCCTCATCGATTCAACATCGCAATGGAGGTACACTTCTCCATCCTCTAGCAGGTTGTTGGCCTTCTGAAGGTAGTTGGTCCTATCCAAGACAACTGTAGTACGCTCTTTGTCAGTTGGTAGCATCACAATACTCATGTCAGCTCTCAGTCTCTTGAGAGCATCCAGCTCCGCTCTGGTGATAATTGCGCGTGGTTTGTGCAACATCACCAAGGTGGCTACCTGTTGCTGAGCGAGAGGTTTTGTTTCGCCGGAATTCCCGGTTTGTTTAAGAATTGATTCGATTGTGGCCGCGAAGTTTACCGGATCGGTGTCTGTGGTATGGATGCAATCTTCGTGACTCGGCACTTTCAATTGTCAAGGCGTCAGTTGTTTGGAATAGGATGTCGGTCTCCTCCTCAGATGAGAGGCTTATACTTCGAAGCTTATCCGCCAACTCGGCATCTCATGTTGCTTGTAATGCTCTGGCTCGGAAAAAGTCGAAAAAGTGCAGTATCGTTGCCTTCGATGAGCTCAGCGCAAGTTGTAACTGCTTGGCTCGGAAAACCCCGTAAGATTTCCGCAGCCAAAGCTGCAATCCTGGAGGAGTGCCCGTATCATTCGCCTGCCGTGTTGTGTCACCCACCGTTTAGCCAGACTGGTCTTCAATGGTGGCCTGTATGATAAACTCTTCGGAAGCACAAAGTTATCAAGAGAAAAACTGTCACAGGTAGGAATTGAATTTGTGTTCGTAGATGACACACGAAGGGCAAACTTTTCCCAACGTCGTGCTGAATCAAGCGCTTCGCGCCCAAAAATATTGATAATTGAAGCGAAGATCGGAGTCCCTGGACATATATGCAGAATAACATAACCGACAAAGACAAGGGAGACTGGAATGGCCATTTCTGGCTTATTAGCCGTCATCAGCCAGCCATACCCAAACTCAGGCAGCTGCGGCGCCCGAGCCTCGAACTCGCGACCTTGTTGGGCAGAAGTCCAACGCTCTACCCTACTGCGCCACGAGCTCGTTGTTCTGCCGGTTTCGATCAGGAATATTGACAATGGTAATGGGGCGCTCACCGATCGGTTACAGGACACACTCATCCCGTTGTGCCTTGGGGCTAACTCTCAAGCCCCGCCAGCAGCCGTAAGGCAGCTAAGTATACAGGCAGAATAACATAACCGACAAAGACAAGGGAGACTGGAATAGCCATTTCTGGCTTATTAGCCGTCATCAGCCAGCCATACCCAAACCCAGGAGCTGCGGCGCCCGAGCCTCGAACTCGCGACCTTGTTGGGCAGAAGTCCAACGCTCTACCCACTGCGCCACGAGCTCGTTGTCTTGCCGGTTTCGATCAGGAATATTGACAATGGTAATGGGGCGCTCACCGATCGGTTACAGGACACACTCATCCCGTTGTGCCTTGGGGCTAACTCTCAATTCCCGCCAGCAGCCGTAAGGCAGGAATATGTGCAAACGGATCTATTGGCTTACCGAAGCAAGGTAGTTTATGGGAGGTAAAGATCACGAACAGGCAGTCAATTACAAGGCCGAAGTTAGTCTAGTTATAATTGCAGAGAGGACGGACAACAGAGAATGTGGGTAGAAGGATACCGTACTCTGGAGCTCGGTTCGATGAAGTCCTTATGACCCATCTGTTAAGCCCAGTGTGTGGACTGTCTGCGCCGTACTCGAGCGCTTGTTCGTGCCTGTTCGTGACCTTTGCCACCCATACGGGGCTTTTTTGCTTTGGGAAGCCAAAAGATCGGTGTGTGCCTATTCCTGTTTGAATAAATACCCGATCTGCAGCGACAGATAATGACAGGTGGCGAGGCACTGGTGAACTGCGTTTCAATGAAGTGCTTATGTCCCATCTGCTAGACCCAGTGTGTGAAATGTCTGCGCCGTACTCGAGCGCATGTTCGTGCTTTCAGTCCTAGCTGGTAGTCAGGGTTATTATTGACTGAATGGAGGCAGAATAAGCCCGAAACAGACTGTATCAATCTACCCGTATTTTCTGCGTCCCTCCTTTTTGCAAATACATATACTTTCAGAAATTATTTCCTTGTTTATTCTCTGGAGAAACCGCAAAGAACACTGCGTAGCCGAACCCTTCGTTGCTGTGACATGCGGCAGCAGAAACGTTGGCAAAACACGTGCCTGGCCTTGTGGCTAGTACCTCTGTATGGTATAACGTTTTTGCCATATGAAGAATTTAAGCGAAAAGCCTTACATTTCCGGCTTACTTATCGTGATGAGCCAGTCTTATCCAACCCTAGGTTATGCCCATCAACCATGCATATATGCATATTCATTTTAGTAAAAATAAATAAAATGCATAAATAATTTTCTAATTTATACCCTTTAAATCACTTTTGCATCAGCTTCGATGCCTGATTTATGTTTTTTTCCTTTTATGTAAAATAAATTTGACAACGATAGACCAAACTCACCAACTCCACTGTAGGCCCATGTGGATGAGCTGAGGCTGTACAACAGGCAGAGGGAGGCAATGCTGGCCAGGCAGATGGCGCATATTCGTGCCCTTCCAAAGGTCGAATGTTCCCAGTACTCGTTTCGGTTATTGAATCCGAGAGCGGCAAGCTCACTGAGCACCTGTCGTGAGGGCGGATGGCTGGTCCTGGATGGAGTCCTACTGCCGCTCTCGGCGACTACCCTGATGACCCTCTGCGCGCCAGGGCTACCAGCCCCTGAGTCAGCACCTCCACTGCGGTCGTCTTCAATAGTTTCATCCCTTGCATCCCCACCACCATCGTGGCCGGTGCCAGCACCAGCTTCGTAATCACCATCCACTTCGTCTGACCGACACTCCATTACCATGTCCTCCGTGCCGTCAGAGATTTGGGGTTTCATTGGCTCCCGTGGACCCATCTCAAGGTCACTGGCAGTACGACTAGCAGTGGGGTGTCGACTGTTGCCAGGATGCGTCATGTACTCGGTGCCGCCATACTGAGGATTGGACACGCATGAGCCTTGGACGAGAGGCTCAATTTCCTCGGCAGAGCTGTCGAAAGAAGTTACTCTCTCGAAGTCAGCTACATCGTAACCGTTGGAACGCTTGAAGCTTTTCCGCTTCCACTGTACAAACAAATGGTACCAGAGAGATGCATCAACGGGTATATTCATGTGCGAATCATTTAGAAAGCTTGTACAGCCAAGTTATCAACGATATAGATGGTAAGAATGTGCAAATAGTAAGACGCATAAATTGAAGTGATATGGAATGGTAGTGGTGGTGGTGGTGATGGTTGTAATTTTAAGGTGGCTTTGATTTTTGTGCATGAGCGTGCTTGTTAGAGGTTGTCAGAGGTTAGAGACCAAGTGTCCTTGTTATATAGTTTTTTTATAACAATGGGATTTTCAGGTTGGAAGCATTGTTAAGTGCATTTTACCCTGAGCTTCGGCACCTTCGATGAGAATGAGACCATCTAATGGAGCAGCAGTGGCAGTTCTGGGTAAGTTTGTCTCCACAGTCAGCCTAATACAAAGCGAGATCTCTTAATTGGCAGTGAGAGCGTCAATTTCGCCTAGGTTCGTGATTTGCCCCACAGCACGGTAGTTCAGAGACCGTGATTTCCGTTTGATTTAGTTTATAGTGATAGCAGACTTTCGCTGCATCTACCTCACCTGGGCTCGATGTCATAACCGACTCAAGATGACTGGAGGTTGCAGAGGACGTAGGTGGCTGGCTTGGCGTGAGCCCGTACCTAGGTGTGTCATAACACACACCCTCACATGTGCATCCTTTTTATGGGTACGCATCCGCAATAACACATGTTTTGCCTTAATCTAGCCCCAATGCTTGTCCAGCGTATTTACCGCATGGCCCCTTTAGGCGACCTATCCCTCACTCAAACGGAAACACCCATTTCCGCACCAAAGCATGTAGATATATCGGAGGGCGCACCGGCCGCCATAGGTTGACTTATGGCGTACTGAACGGTGTTACCATAAGGTGCATTCAGATATGAGAACGAGTAAACATCAGAAGGAAATCGAGCGTGCGCCGTTCCTGTACTCATCGAGTAGAAACACTTTCGGTGAATTTAAGCCCTTCAAATAACAGCCAAGGGGCACATGTTATTGTGCGACTTCAAAATTTCTAAGAAAATGGGACTGGTAGAAATCCCAGGGCTGGCAGGGTAAAATTGTATCTTGTGATGGCGCATATACCAAATGCAACTAGTCTGACCATTGTGACCTTGTCAGTTCACATCTTAACCCCTTTTTGCTGTACTAATGTAGAATTCCCGGGGATATAGTCTGAGATTCGTAAAGGAACGTCTGCGAAGTGGCACCTGTAGGTCCCTGGCGTCTGACGGCAGCGGCATGCCCAGGAGTCGAACGCTCGTTGTGACAGGGCTGCGTGTTGGAACGTTGTCGAGACCCGGTCGACGGTCTTGCGGACTGTGTGGTGTCACTGCGGGATTCGCTGCTGCCCAGACGCCACAGCGGTCGGGGACAGAGATGCGAAGTGTTGCGGCCCTCAAAGGCGAGGCGGGCACCGAGGTGCTGGTACTCACACTGGCGTCCACCTGCAGACTCCTCGTCCTGCTCCAGGTCTCTGTGGTGCGAGTTTCTGCCAGGGTGGATGATCCAGGTGGCAACAGTGGCGGCAGCGGCTGAGGAAGAGGACCGAAATCCGAGGCCGAAATCTCCCTAGGGAGTGCATCGAATAGGAGGCAGATCTGGTGTAGCCCCGTCCGCGTCGACCTGCCCTCCAGGGTCGAGAGTGGGACAGCGGATGGTGGGGGAGGGGGTGAGGGGTTGCGACACACCCTCCGAGAGGGGTCTGTCCATTTGCGGGGAGGTCAGACATGGCGATTGGATGAAAGGTCGACAGGAAGTTGCACCTGAGTGCGGAAATGCAAAGAACTTCCAATGCATGCCATAATGGTAACGGTCATAAATGTTGCCATAGCATATTCTGGGGAGTATTACTTGTATGGCCGCCTAATCAGGGCGCCAAAATGAGTAACTGCCCGCAATGCATGTTGTTTTGTGTCTGATTCCGGGTAACTTAGGTTAAGGGATTAGGTAACGATTAAGCGACAAGTTAAGTTCAGATTTAGGGTAAGGAGTATTTTAGAGTCTATGTTTGTGTTCGTGTCCAACTCTCCGGTTTACGATAGGGCTAGGGTTAAGAGTGAGGTTACAGCTTAGTTTTTATTAGAAATAAACCACGGGCATTTTTCCCCTTGCCCAAATTTATCGCAAGGCCACCTATGCGTTATGTGGGCAGGGCGTTCCTTTTCCCGTGTCCTGATTGGATGGCCATACAATTCATCACCATAATGTTTGTGCATTCTTTCAGCTAGGGGCGTGTTAGCAACGCCCTCAGCGACTGCGGGCTGGTCAGAGTTTAATACGGACTACACTTCGTCATCGCCCCCAAATAAGGATAATACGAATCGATAGTCCATTACAGGAGATTGTATAATTATGTCCCAACAGGCATTTGGTACACAACGACACCTCACATTGCCTTCTAGTCAGACTCCGTCGTTGATCGTCTTATATTTCAAAACAAACTCTGCCAAATCTAGCTCTGCGATGTATTGATCAGACCACCTGCTTGATCTCTGACTCCTGTAGACTACATATCCTGCAATGGTAAGATATAACTCCACGCTAGCCTCAGCACTGGACGTCGACAAACACCAGCCTTTCAAGTCCACCCGCCCGGCTCCTTCACAGGTCACAACTGGTATGATACTCTTTAAACACTCAGCCGAACGCAAACTACTGAAACATGCATGCAAAACGCTTAAAGTTGCAACCCGCAGACAATCAGCGAGCAAGCATCCCGACGCCCTTTCTCCAAGACCCGACGCCCACCACTATCAGCAGTCGATAGACGAGCTGTGCGAACAAGCAGCAGCCGGCGAGCAGACGCGCGCGGCTCATCCACATAGCCTTGTATTGATGGATCCTGCTGTGTGCGCTATGTGGAGGCCAGGTCGCGCTGTAGTTGCGCGAAGACGGGTACGCCGACCCGTCGGCCAATCGCGCCCACTCCCACCTCAGACCACTGACTGGCTCCGATGGTGGTCCGATTGGTGATGGTGGAGGAAGCGTGAGGTCAACAGGCTCAGCGCATTTTCACCATAGTCAATCTCCATCACGCTTGAAACTATCACGGTGCTAAAAGCCAGTGGCTTGGAAGGCTGGCAGGCTGATGGATAACTCGGACCGCCAACGTCAGCCCAATGTGTTTTGTGTGTGAGTGGCTGACTGCAGCGGACTGAGGAGTCGAGCTCGGCAATGGCTCCCTTCTTAATGTGGCCTTTATGGCACTCCTACTATCGAGCAGAAGAAGAAGAAGAAGAAGAAGAAGAAGAAGAAGAAGAAGAAGAAGAAGAAGAAGAAGAAGAAATAAAACAGCCAGGCCTCATTTGTCACCCTCTGATACTCCCTAGTCGTACATCCAACTTTCCTCGAAGAAAACCATCACTGCATAGCGAGTTGAAGCGGGAAATGGCGCACGGAGATGCTTTGTTTACGTTGGGAGGCCTGAGATGCTGTCTACCGGCTTTTTAGTGACTCCGCATAAACTCATTTTCAACAGTATGTAGACAGATCTGAGTAAATTATTCTAGCAAAAATCTAAAATTGTGTTCGATTCAAAATGATAAAAATTTGTCTAGTAGCATTGATGCTCATGCAGCATGATTCAAAGAATATTGCAGTCTGAGTCGGGATGCCTTCTGGCTCTTAAACGAGATTTTTCAGGCCAGCTGCCAAAATTACACTTCGCATCGACATTAACTGCTTGTGCACATACCGCTCTAGCTCGTCATCACCTTCCCGCCCTGTGAAATAAAGCATATTTTGTAAGAAACCAAGCAGCATAGATATTATTTCTGAGTCGCATTTGGTAGCGTACGCCAGAGTTCCTCTCGATTTTTAAAATTTTCAATTGCAGAATAATTTTGTGAGCCAGACCCTTGATTTTAGAGTGTTCGGGCTACGTACTGAAATACATTCCATCTAAAAGAAAATCATTCTTTTCACGCTATAAGGGAAGGTCAGTCAAAATAGTGCTCATAAAACTTTGCCGTTGATTTTGGATGATGTTCTATACTTTATTAATACACGGTCTAAAATCTCATATATAACATAAACCAAAGACATCCTGCTTGCACATATAAAACTCGAAGCGTAGTTTTCTCAAACCAATTCAACTTCTAAATTATCTTTAAAGAACAGCAGATAGCCTATCTCATAAAAATGTTAACCGAAATTCTGAAATGTGCATCTGATTTGAAAAAGGGTACTTTTAAGTAGAGTGTAGTACTTATTATCGTCAGTATAATCGGCAATATTTTATTCACATCAGGATGCCGGCTTTGAACGGAGCTCTTTCAGTCACCTGCAAAAACAACACTCGATAAAAACTCTTAGTTAACTGTCTGTATTTTTCTCATCGGTTTCCGATGCTCTTATAAATTCAAATATGTTCTATAGAAAATATACGTAAAAATATTCTTCCCGGTTTTTCTTTCTGGTAACAAATTACGTTTTTCTGAAATGTCATACTTTCACAGCATATTCCAAATCTCGAATAATTTTGGCATCGACCTGTTGTAACTTACGTAGAGTTACGTGCTGTATAAACTCCAAGAAAAATACCACCTTTGTCCACGTTATGAACAAGATGTCAGATAGTGTTCATAGCATGTTGCATTTCAGTTGGATCAAGTTGTATACTTTATAAGCCGCATTTATAAATGGACGGTACAATGCTTGATTAATGGTAGTTTCAAGAATTTAAAACATCTAATAATGAGAAACGTTTTTACAAATCGAAAACTTCCCATTTTTAAGCATAAAGTTTTTGAATAAGACGTGATTTACGATCAAAAAGTACAAGAAAGGTTATTTTGGGGCCTCTTTTCTATAAAATACATTTAAATGTATAAGGTCATTGTAAATCGCCGAGAAAACGTCTTACTATTTATATAGACAGTTTTTCCAGAGTTTTCTTCTTGAAGGCGTGAAGAAAGAATTTTCGGGCACCCTGAATTGACGGAAATATCGTGGGATTATGCTGCATGATAAGTAATATTTCAACCCTACCTAAGTTATCTTTTCGGATCGAAAGCACATTTCCGAATTTTGTTTAAAGTTTTATGAGATAGCATAGCTACTGTAAACGACAAAGGCTGACAAGACTGAATCAAAGCCGCGCCCGCACAGAAACCAGACTTCGGTGTCGGCCACGCTTATAAGTAACCCGCCATACTACAGGTCACTTTGCGCCTAATTCCAAGATAGGTCTTGTCCTACCTTTAACTCTAACCCTAACCCTAATTCAACTAACCCAAACGGTGACTCTCCAGACTCTTACTTAAACTCTAAGCCTAGCCCCTTATAAGAACTCTCAATTAAGAGTGCTGTCATAAAGTCAACATTAAGAAGAAGTGCTTGTGACCTGACACCAATCTCACTATTTTACAACACTTTAAATCCTAAAGTGGAGGTCTTGGTGATGGAGTAAAAGGGGTGCCCGTCGCCATACTGACAGTACCGGTAATGTCGATCGAAAACGGCAAGACAACGAGCCCGTTGCTCAATGGTTACAGCGTTGGACTTCTGATCAACAGGTCGCGTGTTCGATCCTCGGGTATGGCCAGCTGAAAAAAGACAGAATCCGCGTCCAAACATGCACAGAAACCAGGCTTAAGTGTCGACCACGGTTATAAGTAACCCATCATACTAACTAATCCAGCGCTCTTCGTGATGGATTAAAAGGGCGCCCGGTGTTTTATACTGAGCAAAGTAAGCGCTGAATACCCAAAAATTCAACCAGACCCACCGCGGGTACCACAGGGCAGGGTTGGCACAGGGCAGGTGAGATTTGCACGTGAATACCTTTATAGTGACCCGTCCAGCATCTACACGCCTCTCACCAGTAGCAAGTCAAGAAGACCAGAGAAAGGATCGAGAGCTAATGACTGGCATAGCGCGAGCGTGCCACCGTATCCCAATATATGACATTTGTTACAAGTAGAGATTCTCAACGACACATGCTGGGCCCTGATCCGGCTCATACAAAGTGAGCGCAGTGATTTACACACCCTATACTTCTCCCATCGGAGGTTAACGACACATTTTTGAAGCCAAAGGAACACGCCATTGACCATTATCTTACAAAATTAAAATATGAAATGGTATTAAGTGAATTTATATATATATATATATATATATAAAAGTCAAACAAGTGCATGACACTCACTGATGTGGTTAATATCGCACTCGATCCCATTCTGTCCGCCCGCCAGCTATCAATATATATATATATATATTGACATTGGTAATGGGGCGCTCACCGATCGGTTACAGGACTCACTCGTCCCATTGTGCCTTAGGGGCTAACTCTCAAGCCCCGCCAGCAGCCGTAAGGCAGCTAAGTATAGAGGCAGAATAACATGACCGACAAAGACAAGGGAGACTGGAATGGCCATTTCTGGCTTATTAGCCATCATCAGCCAGCCATACACCTAAACCCAGGCGCTGCCGCGCCCGAGCCTCGAATTCGTGACCTTGTTGGGCAGAAGTCCAACGCTCTACCCACTGCGCCACGAGCTCGTTGTCTTGCCGGTTTCGATCGGGAATATTGACATTGGTAATGGGGCGCTCACCGATCGGTTACAGGACTCACTCGTCCCATTGTGCCTTGGGGCTAACTCTCAAGCCCCGCCAGCAGCCGTAAGGCAGCTAAGTATATGATAATTTGGAACCGACAAAGACAAGGGAGATCGGGATGGCAATTTCTGGCTTATTAGCCATCATCAGCCAGTCATACCCAATCCCAAGTGATGCACACCTGGGATACGAGTCTAAGTTCCAGGGCACAATGGAACATAAATGTTCCTTAAGCAGATCGGTGAGCCACAAACTATCATCATATTCCCGATCGCAACCGACAAAGCAACGAGCCCGTGGCTCAATGGTAGAGCGTTTGACTCAATTACCAAAGGTCGCAGGTTCAAATCCAAGGTTTGCCACACTGGGGATTGGGTATGACTGGCTGATGACGACTAATAAGCCAGAAATGGCCATTCGGTCTCTCTTGTCTTTGTCGGTTCCACATTATCAACATATGCTACACGTGGCTATGCGACCACCTGTGAGAACTCCAGTCTGAGTTACAGGGCACAATGGAACATAAGTGTTCCTTAAGCAGATCGGTGAGCCACAAACTATCCTCATATTCCCGATCGCAACGGACAAAGCAACGAGCCCGTGGCTCAATGGTAGAGCGTTCGACTCAATTACCAAAGGTCGTGGGTACGAATCCCAGGTGTGCCACACTTGGGATTGGTATGACTGGCTGATGACGGCTAATAAGCCAGAAATGGCCATTCTGGTCTACCTTGTCTTTGTCGGTTCCACATTATCAACATATGCTACATGTCGCTATGTGACCGCCTGTGCGGGCTCTAGTCTGAGTTCCAGGGCACAATGGAACATAAATGTTCCTTAAGCAGATCGGTGAGCCACAAACTATCATCATATTCCCGATCGCAACCGACAAAGCAACGAGCCCGAGGCTCAATGGTAGAGCGTTCGACTCAATTACCAAAGGTCGCGGGTTTGAATCCCAGGTGTGCCACACTTGGGATTGGGAATGACTGGCTGATAACGGCTAAAAAGCCAGAAATGGCCATTCCGGTCTTCCTTGTCTTTGTCGGTTCCACATTATCAACATATGCTGCACGTCGCTATGCGACCGCCTGTGAGGGCTCTAGTCTGAGTTCCAGGGCACAATGGAACATAAATGTTTCTTAAGCAGATCGGTGAGCCACACACTATCATATATATATATATATATATATATATATATATATAATATGTGCGTGCAGAGAGGAGACATGACAGAGAATTTTGTTAGATTGATACAGTCTGTTTCGGGCTTATTTTGCCTTCATTCAGCCAATACTTACCCTGACTACCAGCTCCGACTGTAAACACCAACATGCGCTCGAGTACGGCGCAGACAGTCCACACACTAGGTCTAACAGATGGGTCACAAGCACTTCATAGAACCGAAGTTCATCGGTGTCTCACCACCCGTCTCGTTTCTGCAATTATAACTTGGCCGACTTCGGCCTGGTAATTGGTTGCCTGTTCGTGACCTTTGCCACCCATACGGGGCTTTTTTGCTTCGGGAAGCCAAAAGATCGGTGTGTGCCTATTCCTGTTTGAATAAATACCCGATCTGCAGCAACAGAGAATGACAGGTGGCGACGCACTGATGAACTGCGTTTCGATGAAGTGCTTATGACCCATCTGCTAGACCAAGTGTGTGAACTGTCTGCGCCGTACTCGAGCCCATGTTCGTGCTTTCAGTCCTAGCTGGTAGTCAGGGTTATGATTGGCTGATTGAAGGCAGAATAAGCCCGAAACAGACTGCATCAATCTACCAATATTCTCTGTCGTGTCTCCTCTCTGCAATTATAACTTTGCCGACTTCAGCCTGGTGATTGGTTGCCTGTTCGTGACCTTTGCAACCCATACGGAGCTTGTTTGCTTCAGGAAGCCACTCGATAGGTTTGCGCCTATTCCTTTTTTAATATATATATATATATATATATATATGGAACCGACAAAGACAAGGGAGACCGGAACGGCCATTTCTGGCTTATTAGCCGTCATCAGCCAGTCATACCCAATCCCAAGTGTGGCACACCTGGGATATATATAGATTGCTTACTCATGAAATGTCTATATCAGAATTCGAGGTAGTAGCAGGGTAGGCATTTTAAG
>WEDG01011852.1:0-22432 GCA_017591395.1 Schistocephalus solidus | reverse complement strand
CATTTGACGAAGTAGTAATTTTCGTTAAGACAAGCACAAGTATTTTCCTGCATGCATTCTATAAACTGCACTTGACTTTATAAGGTTATTGGAAATCAGGGAAATTCAAAATGCCTAATTAGTTGTTTTTTAAAAGTGCAGTTTTGCAGGAGGTCGGTAAGAAAATCGGTAAAAGCCAGCATCCTGACTTGAATGAATTTTTATTATTCTGCATGAAAATGGTATTTTTACTTTCCAAGATAAATGCGTGCACATGGAGTAAATCCTCGAAACAGACCTTTTCAGGCTCTGTCCGAAAGTTGAAAGGAATATTTGGGCTGAAGTCTAACAGCTACCACGGTAAAGTTACGTAATATTTACAAACTACTAACATGCATTCAATAGTGTACAGACACGTAATAATTTACCATACTGGCAGAATGCACGCTGATTTTGTGCGGTTGACTGGTGCAGCTGCGAGGATTTCGGCTCATCAATGGGTTCAGCGTCCCCATGCGTTTTCATGCGAACGGACGCACACCCGGATGACACCAACTGATGCCTTCCGTCAATATCTGCTCCGCACCGTCTTGACAATCTACCCTCACGGTGTTCCCAGTCCCTATCATCATCCTCCACCAGCATCCTCGCCTTAAACACTGCAACGAGACGGTTCCTGCTGCCACCAGTGCACAGAAGCAGCAACAAAGCACAACCTTCACTACCATCAACACCAGTAATGTGGACTGGAGTCCCAACCTGTCCATCCAGCTGCAATCCACACCTTCACCTCACACACATCGGTTTCGGTCAGCCACCTGGCCGAATCCATCAGCACAAGAGACTGGCAGCCCAGCGCCAGGACCACAAAAGAATGCAGCCCACCCTTCTACCCACGCTGCCCTCGCTCATTTCCACCCACCCCATGGGCATGGTATATGAACATGCACGCGCCTATAACCATCATGGTGCGCTACATGCCAAATGGCTTGGAAAGTTGCCAACTGAGTGAGATAAAATCGCAGTTTAATAATGGTCAGATCAATGTGTGTGGGAAGTGGCTGACTGGAGTGGACTTAGAGTCAGGCTGCAGTGACTTCTTCTTGATGTGAACTCTACAGCGCACCACACGCAGTGTGATCCGAGACACTGTGTTGAGGTGTCACGCCCGGAGTGCTTTTCCCGCTACTCGTCCAGCCACCTGCCACCATCTCCGCCTCCCGGTCTTCTTGAGCTTGGTTAGGGACACGAGAGGGTTCAGGTGAGACAGGAAAGTCCACTACCAAAATAAAGTAAATGACGTGCAAGTCCCCACTGCGTCCCCGATTTAACCATGTTGTACGGCACATGGTGAACATAGTTGATAACGACAGTTGAACTATTCTATGAAAGCCGCAGTGTAGTAATGATGCTTCAAGCTAGCAGCGGCTCTTGAGTAGTGTTCGGTAAGATAAACAAAGCCAACAAAGAGACAAAGGGGAGACTAAAATGGACATTTCACGAAGCAGTAGCCGTCCTCAGCCAGTCATACCCACCCCACAGGTGCTGACCTTGGTCTGTCTTGCGGCTCCACTCTCAGAAGCCCGTCAGCAGCCACAGAGCAGCGGGCACGTGGGAGATAGGCAAGGTTAATATTGTGTCGACAGCAGAGACAAGGGAGGCTGGAATGACCATTTTCTGGCACCATCTAGCCATCGCCTCCTAGTCATATCGAGACCACGAAAGCGGTAGATGCAATCTAATCATAATGGATAGAAAATGGGTCAGCAGGGCCCTCGAGACGTCATTTTTATTTTCATATCAAACCGAAAAACAATAAGATTTTTGAGGAATAAACGGCAAACAAACGTTTTTGAGGCTGGTATAATTCGGCACACAAAAAGTTAGGAGCTTTAAAGTAATTCCTCAAAACATAATAAGCCATAATTAAACTAAAGGTCCTTGTTCCCAGTCATAGCCGAGGTCATTTTCTTTTTAAAAGAGCTCAGTCATTCATTTTGTAGATGGAAGCGGACTCAAACCCAACAAATTTCCCGAAAAACCAAAGAGTATAGGGAGAATTACTTGCTTTCCACTGCAGTAGCAATTATTTTTCCAGATATTTTTGAGAAAAACGTCCACTGAAACCCCTCAAAATCACACCAAGTCTAAGTGCCAATCAGAGTCCCGCGAGCCGAAATGCTTACGAGTTTCCGAATTTCCTTAACCACAGTCATCCAAGCATACAGTTAACAGTCAGATACCACTAAAAATGGAGTTTCGTTTGGCAATCCTTGATCATCTGGTAAGCAGAATATACAAGGAGCCCTACGAAAACCATAAACTGCGGTCCTGTTTTACAATCTGCCTCCTGCCAATCCATTCAAAACAAAAACAAATTACCACCCACAGTTTTCACAAAAACCAACATTTATTTTAAAATATAAAAACATTTTAAAGAAGGAAAAATATAAATCCACAGGAATTTGAGCCATAATTTGTAGGAAGGAACACTAAGTTGTTAAATGAACCGAACATAGAGTAACTAGCCTCAACTTACATACCATAGTTACTTACCACGAGCCATGGTTTAAAAAATGGCATTTTTGACCTTCCATCTCACCGAAAATACGCCTAGAGGTGTCAGTGGTCCCACCGAAATTGATCAAAAAGAAGCCCAAATGTAGCGTTGTTTATACCGGCAAAATATTCGTGACTTACTGACGCATATCATCAGGCACAAAGGATTGTCTCGGAAGGCATCAGTCATTTGGAAGAAGAGGACTTAAATAGCTGCATGTTCCTTGAGCACAGCCCGGATTTGAAACAAATGACGAAAAAGTGCACCTTTAACATCAGTGGATTCTACACACAAGGCTAGGTGGTCGCTTCCCGCAAACGAGTAGCCGAGAGTTCAATCTGCACTGCCAGGGAATAGGTTGCTGGATTTAGATATGGGTTATGGGTTCGAGTGAGAGTCCTCAATGATCGCATCTTCTGCTTTTTTCAGAATAAGTTAAATAAAAATCAAAAGAATCGAGGTTTTCATTTATTCGTAACGTTTAATTGCAGCTCCGAAGTTGTCTGTGCGTACTGTCGATGAGACATGAGATTTGTTCTTGCTTTAGTGAATCTCCGGCATCCTGTAGAACACGCCGGCCTTGGGAAAGAGGTTTCAGTCACAATGTTATGATCACCCCCAGGTTAAATGTAATCGCAAACGTGCTCCAGACGATCCATCGGGTCACAGTGGGCATCCGATGCCATGAAAGTCTTTGAAACCACGAACGGTACAGCATAGACGAGTCGATGCATGGCAATCGTGGGGCCTCATCAATTTTAGCTGCATAGATACCTCCTATAACCTCATTTAGCGGAAAACGCAAACGATCTCATCAAGCAAAAACCGAAGCGCTGCCCACATTGCGCAAGTAAAACTCCCATTCCGTCTGCTCTTACACCTCCAAATTGTTAGTCGCCCCGCAGCTTATCGATGTCCGAAGGGTGAATCCTCGGCTCAAATGACCTTTGCGCCGTTGCGTAGCCCGAGCAGGGGAAAGGATCGTCTATGGTTTCCACCCAACTGTGACAACTTAAGTGGTCTTCATGCCTTTTAAATGCAGATTGTTCAAATTCCTTCCGAACTGCAAGCTCATGTAACAAAACCGGAAAAAGGACGTTAGCCAATCAAAACGCGTGCGCGCGTGCGCATGCGCGCACCTCGATGGCCTTCACTAACCGGAATCGTCTGAAGACTACCATCTTTCAAGTCCTCACCTAACGGTAGTTCTGGGATAAAAAATTGGCTTTTCCAGGCTATACGAATGAATGCGAAGGTTCGAGTCCACAGGAGATTGCATAAGCAAAGGAGAAGTTTGAAAGTTTAGAAGGATAAACAAATTATTCCGGTGCTCGAACAGACTTGCCTTTTCCAGGCTTTCCTTTCTCAACCTTCCACATTCTCAGGCACACGAACACTGCTTCGCTCTGCCAGACAGCACGAAAACCTCTGTGAGGGCGTAAATTATCTATCCCACAGTGTAGTGAAACGGTGCAATAGACCCACCCAGTCATCACAAACTCGATTTTTCAGCTTCTATTTAAAAGTGAAACACCGATTCGAAAAGGGAACAAATGCTTCCAGGTTTTCCACTTTCTGCAATTAATGCTGCTTATAACAAATTCATTTGAGGTTAAGCGTAACAGAAACTGCAGTGAATGACGCCCTCATGATATTTTAGGTGGTGCAGCATAATCCTAAATATTTCAAGCACTAAATTATGCAGGCATTTGAATGGACATCTTCCTGGCCGTCTGAAGCAAACTGAAGTTACTAAAAATGACTAAGTTAGTAGCCCAACTCTTTCAAATTTATGTTCTGTGTTCCTAAAAATTCTAATTATTTTTTAGTAAGCGTGCGAAAAATATTATTCCTTGCATTCATTTTGTGGAAAATTATGCCTTCCTTGCAATTTTTAAGGTTAAAAAAACCTTTTAAATTATCGAAAAAAATGTTGAATCCCTCCTGTGGTTGCATGCATTCACTGATGCTGCAGACTTTCCATTCAACTACAGGGGATTGACGTTTTTGCGGTCTTAAAAAATCGCGTAATTTGAAATACTTTCACGAAAAAAGTGTTACCAACTAAATGCAAAATAAACTATTTTTGAATTTTTTTACTCTTAAAGATATTAGAATTAATAGGAAGACCGAAAATCAAGATGAAACAGTTACACTTATCAAGAAGCTATTTTTACAGACTTAAGTTTTCTTCAGCTGGCCAAAATAAGCACAGTTGATAGTCGGCTCAAGTCCAACGCTCTACACATTTCTGCCAAACAGGTCGCGAGATCGCGCCTCGGGCGCCGCGTCACCTGGTGTTAGGTATGGCTGGCTGATGACGGCTAATAAGCCAGAAATGGCCATTCCAGTCTCCCTTGTAATTGTTGGTAATATGATTCTGCCTATATCGCGTATATATATTGTGTATATATATATGCTCAAGGAAAATTTACGTTCCGTTGTGCCCTGGAACTCAGACTAGAGCCCTCTCAGGCGGTCCCCACAGGGCGGCCCTCACAGGGTGCCCCATACGAACTGAACATAATTTTGCGTAAAATATGCCTTTTAGATCTCTAGTTTTTCGGATGCAATCAAACATGCCTGACCCACATTCGCAAATGAGGTGTTCTGACACAGAAATGGTTAAAAATCAGCAGTTAATCAAAAATACCTATTTTCGACTGTCAGTTTAACAAAACAGACGAAAACCCTACCTGTGTTCTATGCAAGTGCCCAGCGACTTTCTGAATAGTTTTCAAAGTTGGCCTTTGTTTAGTGATACCCCGTGGAGATGCGATGTTTAGAGAGTTTTAAACAAACATGTGCCTTTCCATAAATACCTTCTGCGCAAAAATGTGTACTTTTAATTAACTGCAGCATTGTCATGCTAACAGGACCGACGAATGCCAAAAAGTCCGCTGTTTAATTGAACTTTAAGTGAAGAGGCTGCAAGTGGACTGACTAAGACGCACTCACACAATTGCAAAATACTGGCCGTATGCCGTATCTCACGCAACTTCTGTTAGAAGGCCATTCTGTTGGAACAAAAAGTGCCAACGTGAAAGGAATTTTTCGTTCACCTGAAAAACCTACCAGCAGTTAGTTTGGAGGTCAGTTCTGAGAGATAGCAGCATGGACAGGGCAGTGAACACAGACTGCAGTCGGGGTCGCAAACGGTAAAACACGCCCAAAATTTTATGAGCACCTTATAGCATTTTCTTACTAGCATATAGAAATGTATGATTTGCCTTGTACACAGAAAATATACCAGACATGCGAAAATTCCTATCAAAGGATTCAGAAGACCAGTTGGATAGCGTACGCGAGCTTTCTATAACTTTTCCTCGAGTCAGTAAATTTATAGGAATACGGGTACAATTTAAAATATGCGATCAATAATGTTCGTCTTTTCGGTAGTGCGAATGGAGGGGGAGGAAGGATTAATAAGAAATAGTCGGTTACGAGGCGGTGAGGGTTTGGTGGAGCCGTTCACGGTGGGGGGAGGGGAGGAGAGGAGACGGCGTAGAGCGCAGGTATTTAGGCCCCTGTTGGCCATGCTAAGCGTGGAGCTTGTAGCAGGTTTTGTTGGGCACACAGGACCGGCTTTCTCCACCGGATGGCAGTGGCTTCTGTTGTTGCTAATAGCCGCTGACCCAGTGAATTGGGGTAGTTTGGTGGCACTTTATTAATCACACGGAAGGCTTAGGTGGGGTCCACACGATGTCCTGAATCAACCCTGTGTACGACAATAGCACCGTCTATGCTTTTAAGTTCGCCTTTTCTCAGCCATGCCAGAAGGTGTTCCCGTATTCTTTTGGATAGGAGCCGACTCGTGCGACCAATATAACCTGCACATGGAGGTGATCTGACTAGCAACTTATCCCAACCTTCTCCGTTTAAAACCGGATTGTTTGAGAATAATATCCGAATTCTCGCTGCTGGGGAGGTTCGTGAGACGGCTTGCTCAAGATGTCTTCTCGGGAATTCGCTTGTCTAATAATGCACCTACTTTGGTTTCTGCATTGGCAATCACAAAGATGTCGTCAACGTAGCAACCGTACTGTTTTAGCTTATTGATCTGATCGCTTTGCTGGGATTTCTCCAGCTTGCCCATGAAGAAATCGACTAAGAGAGTCCCAGGGGCGAGCCCATAGCCACGCCATCCATGTGTCATAGAAGAATAATTGTGTAAGTATCGATTTGGATCTTTGGGGAGCCTTGCCTGTGGTTTCATTTCGTGCATCTTTTGAAGAAGTTACGATCACTTTGCGTCTCCACATTTTCTTCCTATGGTCTGGGTATAGTTGCTAAGTTCTTGTCATGGAGTCCAAAACGGCCTTTGTTATCCGCGTATCGCCTCCGAGTTTCGGTGGAAATACCTCTACCGCTACGTCGCAGGTTAACTTCCTTGCTTAGATGCTATCCTTAGCCAAAAATCTAACGGTTCTAACCGAAAGAGCGGTTATCGAAAGAAAACCTGGTCTGAACAATATACGAACTTCGACAGTTTGGTACCCATCCAACAGAAACTCAATCTAGTCCGTTGTTTGGAACAAAGGGCTACAACAATTATTCGGTGGAGAGCGTCAAAGAAGAAATTCGAAAGATCCCGAACCTACTTCATAAGAACGGATATCCGGATAGATTTATTACAAAAAATATGGCCACGAGACACGAAAAGCCCGCCGACTTCTCAAAGTCCCCTTTCAAGAGGATGCGACAAGTGAGCTGCCAGTGGCGAGAGTTGGGATATTATTCTCAAACAACCCGGATATTTTGGGTCATTTTTTCCAGATATTATCGCTAAATTGATAAAGATATCGAAAATCAATCTAGAAAAATGTATGCTACTTAAGTGGTCTTTTTTCAGAGTGCATTTGTTTGGAGATGACCCTAAAGAAGGTCACTCGAAATCCGACATTCTATTGTCACTCATATGTTTTGAGATTATGGTACTCAATAATTAATGCCACCACATTACTTAAGTAATATTTTATAATTTCGGTTAACATTTAAAAAGAAAGTAAGTCTTCTGTTTGCTGATATCTTTGGAGTTTCAGCAATAGTAGACAGATAGTTTCGATGAAAAATGATGAACAAGTTCCAACAGTACAGGAAAGTGTTCGACTGTAAGGGTGTGACCTTCTGCACTTCCCCTGGATGCTCGACAGAGAACCCGTCTTAATTGTGTGTTTAGGAGTCTATAACACCTGCGACCATCCCACCTTCCGATCATCTTGACTCTGTCTTGACACCGGACAGGGACGGGCGAGGAAAGAGCGAGAGTGCAATAGCTGCAGCGCAAGTCTACTATCATTTAACACTGACCCACGCGCCATCATCCTGCTGTGGAGCGCACAGTGGACCTCGTCGAAAATCGATGGTCAAGCTGTCGCTAACAGCTGAATTTTCCCCGAGAACGGTGGCGGGGTAGATGCGCTGGACCAACACAAGGGCTAGCTCAGGGCACGGAAGGTGTGATTCCGGTAGCGCTCCCATGCGGGAGGGAGTGTGGTGGCACGCGTAGAGTCAGGTTCTCGCCAGGCCAGCCACCCAAATCCGATCCAGCCTCCAGTCTCCTTGCCTCTGTGTTGACAATGAGCACATGTGGGTGAGGGAACAGAGAGAGAGAGAGTGCGGTAGATGCTGTGCAAGTCACCGCGTTTGCTTTCAGCCTGCTGAGGCACATGGGGGACCACGTCTGATACGACGGTCGAGCTGCTTTAACAAGGAAAAAGTCTCCTTCTTTTACCGCAATACACTTTTTACTAGGAACAGGGATCACGTTTCCCGTAATCCAATTGGTGAATAGCCCTTCCTTGTGACCTTGAATAAGTCTAGTTGGCGCCAATAAGGCTAGGAACTATGACTCAACGTTAAAACGTTGTTTACAAAATGCCAATAGAGGCCGAAAATGTAATCTTCGGGTTACCCGATATGGTGCTGATGAATGGCTCTCTGAAGATCGCCAATAAACACGAAGCCGACATGTCAAACTCTCTTGTCCTTGTTGGAACTTTTACCGAGTCATTGATTACTATTCTCTCTTTGGCCACCTGTAGAGGTGCCAAATTAGCATGCTCCCTTAGATAATTAGCGTAGTGTGGCGCCCTAGGACAGTATGGACTATAATTTACATATAATGATCGTATAAATGGACATTTGTCCATCCAGAGATGCCCTGCCATCACCAGACATTCAAAAGGATGAAGCACTTAAAGAAGGAAACCGCTAATTTGTTAAAAGGGCATACCTTGGCGTTGCATAAAATGGAATTCGCAAGTCCCTTAAGGGTTACTGCAATATATCACAGATAAAACATGTGGTGTGAAGCCAGAATTTTCCCAGCAGCTGTTTGCGAGCTGTCCGCGTCCTTAAGTTCCCTGAAGTCCACACCAGAACTTCCTCCACTAATACATTAACTGACTAACACACGCACATGTAGGTGATCGTCAACCGGCGTATATGGTTCTTGAAAAATTTCCTGGGTCATGCTTTCTGCTCTTTGAATTTACGAAGTCGATAGGGTGCAGCTGTTATAAAGGCTCCAAGCATTTGCTAGCGGATAGCGGTTTGAAAACCCAGGGATGACTGCATTGCCGGCATAGACTTCGGTAGAATCCTACTGCTTCGAAATCGGTGTAAAAAGAATAATTTCTGGTGTGGAACATTCGCGAGTTGCACAAGTTTCCATCGTTGAGCAACAAGCTAAACACGAGCCTCGGGTTTCTGACTTTCTTGGTGCTGTTCATAGTCTACAATTACCTAATATTCTAATAATCTCACCTTTCTGCGTGTTGTGACCCGTAGAATCGATATTAGACGCTGAAAATCAAGAAGACACAGCCATTCGAGTATTCTTGTTTCAGATGCAAATTTTTAAAAAATTAATTCATGCATGCCACTAAACCACCTTTCAGTATACAGCCAATGCTGTTGATGCTGCTATGAGTGACCAAGTCAGTTAAAGGCCCCATGGAATAGGTACAGAGACGGTGACTTGCGAGGCGCCTACCGCACTAACTGTTCCCTTTATCCACCAAGGTCCGCTGGCCAGAACAGAGGTGGACTCGAACGCAGTGGCTGATGAAGCTACCCAGTTGTTCACACATGTTACGCAATAACCTGGTCCCCTCAGGATCTCACCACCACTGATGTGCAGTCGGGGTGGATCGCTTAATTTTGATCTTACTCTTTCCTTCTTGGTGCATTCAGTAGTTCCCTTTCTAAGCTGGTCAGTCACCTGACGACAAGGTATGCTGCAGTGGTTGACACAGCTACATTAACCCGGCTACGCGTGCCAAACACGACCTGGTCAGACAGCAGGTTACATCCAAAGGACACCCTTCCCACTGACGTGGACAGTTTATTTTCTGTCCGTACGAAGTCTGCCACCACTGATAATCACAAACGCATCATACTACCTAAACAGTCATAATAGGTTTAAATAACGGCTGGCGTACGTTCGCAATGCATGTCTTATCTCACCAACAGTTATTTGGCAGACAAATTTAAATACATCAACTGACTTCATAGTGGAAAGGTTGACCAGAATTACTTATATGGGCCCCTAAGAAAAGACGGGGAAATAGGAAAGCACCGCCTAACCCAACGTTAACCTTCATCACAGTCCTAATCATGACCCAACCCCCAACCGTACACCTAACACCAACCTCCCCCTTCCCCCCCGACTGTACACCTAACACCAACCCAATCCTACTTCTAACCTTAAACGTAACCTGAATTGCCCCAGGGACTTGTTCTGTTCTTTTTCGAGGGTCATTTCCCTACCGAAAAGTCAGTGACCGCGTCATTGTCGCCTGCTATTGCACAACTGGCTAGGTTAAAATATGCAAATCTGCTAAAAAACGAGCCTCTGTTTTGGCTTGCGGAATGACGTCTGCGTTAAGGATGCAAGGTATACGGTTTTTCATCTTATAGGACAGAGCGGATTTCATTCAGTTGTCTGGGCTCGTGAGAGGCTTTATGTAAATAGTGCGAGGTTTCCACACCACTTGCCCGTAACTGACCTACTCAAATTAATAAGCAGTATGATCACTTCTAAAAAATTTTAAGCTCAAGTGAATGCGCAATACAGTGAGTGCCAAACACAAGAACTAGTGACCGAATTTTCACTTGGAGACACTCACCCAGGCGTACTGATATGCGGACTGACGGGCAACACAAGCGGAAATCGGTTCACGTGCAGAAGCATGACAGCCTTTGGCCAGTGGCAGTCCAACTTACTACTTAAATGCTGATTATTATTCCCAGTTGTCCAGAATGTACTGTATTCATGCTGCGAGGTGATGGCACGCGTAGGTTCAAGCTCACACCACACCAGCTACTCCTCCCAGTCACAGCCCACCCACTCCCTGGGATATTATTGAGGCGTGACGCCACGGTCAGGAGCGTCTCCGACTGAGCCAGTCACCTATGCCTGGCCCCGCCTCTGGTCTTTTTTTACTCTGTTTAGACACTGGACACAGGTGGGTAAGTTAACAGGGAGAGGGTGCGGTAGCTGCAGCGCAAGTCTACCATCATTTAACAAAAGTACTTTTAGTTAGAGCATAAAAAGGAGTGATCCCTGACTTGGGAGATCAATATGCCTAAAGTTTCAACTTGTGCCCGAACCTCTGATCGGATGTGTTTGCAGGTAAATTTAATGGACACAGAACGGCTGAGGTATTTATAGGAACAACTCGTTATGCGACGTTCTACCCATCACAGTAAGAGGCGGAGAATTTATTGCCGGCACGCTGATTGCTTTTTAGCTCATTCTCAATCTTGTGAAATTAAAGGCGTAAGTTGGCTACTTGTCCTGATCCTATCTTTTTGCCTTAACAATCCTAATCGATTTGTCCAGTTGAGAGTCTTACCAACAACTTAACCTTCAGAAAATTCAAGTTCCAAACCTTTCCAGCCGTTATTGCACACGTCCTCAACGGATCACCGCTGGTTCTGT
Organism: Schistocephalus solidus; assembly: GCA_017591395.1. Taxonomy (NCBI): domain Eukaryota; kingdom Metazoa; phylum Platyhelminthes; class Cestoda; order Diphyllobothriidea; family Diphyllobothriidae; genus Schistocephalus; species Schistocephalus solidus. The sequence continues at coordinate 10,946 of WEDG01011852.1, read as the reverse complement.
CAAATAAGTCATTTTTTCCTTTTCCCAGAGTCGGTGGCTGCCCGGCGGTGATTCGAACGGTTGGGTACTTGACCGCAATCCAAAAAGTCGCTGTTTCAAATCCACCCTAATTCAAACCCAACTCCTGTCTGATGTTCGTTGGGTTTTGGAATATTTTGCAACAACTAAGTTACATCACTGGCTGGTTAATATCCTTCGTTGTTCCTGCTCATCGGCTTACGGGATTTGAGTCATATTTTGAAAATTTTTCTGCACGTGGTATCAGAACGTTTCAGATTAAACATGCATAATATGTACTAAGCGTCTAACTAGAATACTGTACCATTTCAATATTTCCGAGCCACTATAAACATTTGTCGAAGACACACGCAGATTCCAACTGGTCAAGTCACATTCTCGGATGAACACAACAGCTTGGAAGGCTGTATTCACAGACAAACGATGTTTTGCTTCAGGATATTACATGCTACCTAGAGTCGGACGTTAGATTCGACCGACTACTTTGTTTTGAGAACGTGTGAGATTTGCACATGGTTTATTCTTCATTATTTGTTAATAATACCGTACAAAACCTAGTTGTGCCTTTCATTTTGAGTTGACGTGTTCGTTAATCTGGGGTTATGAATTTTTGGCCACAATAGCTTTCGTGGGAATTGCAGGTTTCACTGAGAAAGAAACCCAACCAGTTCAGGGGAACTTAAAAGAGTTTCTAAAAGCGTCAACAGTCAGTGGACAAGCGATAAAGTGTACTTTATTCGTCAGTGGCTCTCGCATGTGCTTACGGCAGTTGATTTGAAAGTCCCAAACAAAAGATAATAAATCAGGCTTACCTTGTATATTTTTAACCTTTATTAATAAGTTATCGTATCGTAAAATAGGTAAGCTTCTCAATAATCACCCTAATTTTGAGTTGTTAAAAAACAATGTTTGCTCCATCCTGATATGAACTTGAAACTGCGGGTCACCCCACCACGCGAGAAATCACTTTGGATTAAGCCGAATGTTGTAATATCAATTGAGTAACCTTTTCGATTAGGTGGTTGACTTACTGATTTCACTAATTCTGTTCGTGGAACTTGAACCCTTCTGTAAGACACATACTTGAAATTCTAGGTGAGAGAATGGAGTCGAATGTGCGTTAGAGAAAGCGCAAACCTTTGTGCTTGTTACATACTATACTTGAAAATCCATTCTCAAGGCATATCAACATCATATTTCTCACTATAGAAAACACACAGCATCTAAAAACTTGATGTTGGTTTAAAGGTCGTGATTATCGGTCCTCGTGGGAGTATTTAGGAAGGACATATAGTGTTTGGCTCAAGTGACTCTTCTTTCAATTAAACGTTATGCGTTTTCACGGATGCTGATGATGATAATGGATCCAGATCGTGTGTGGCACGCGTAAACGGGTGTTAAAATTTTCCCAGGCTTCACCGGTGCCTGCCTCCACTTATCTGCATAGGGTCCTGCCATCTGATCAAGATGGATTCCGGCAGGTAGACTGCAGTGGATGCTACACTAGTCTGCCTCAACTAAAACTTAAAAATTATTCATGCACAACTCATTGGTGTGCGCCCACTCCGTGGAGCGCGTGGTAGACAGCGTCGTTCGCGGCAGTCAAACTGTCGCATGTCAATAACGAATATTTTCGTTTTAAAAAGGAGTCGCTGATGCGATCACCTTGTACATAGTCTCATGTGAATGCATACTGTATACTATCCGCGGATGTATTTATTCTTGCAAGGGAATACATGATCATATACAGCTATTCAAAAAAGCACTACTGGATCCGGATGTCCCCTCACCCAGTCACAAATTTGAATAGTTTACAGGATTGAAATGATAGAGAGTGGTAAGCTTTATTTTGAAAGTATCATTTCCAAATTTTTAGCGCAAAGGCCTCCAATTTTGGTGGATTAAATTGGTAGGCAAAAGAAGAGCACCGGAAGAAAACAGAAGGTGTACAGTAACCGAATGCTGCAACTGTCTGCAGCATGAACGGCGTCCGTGCATGCGTTGCAAAATTCCGCCAGATTTTCTTCAAAACGGTGCAGGCGTCGTTTGCAAATGACCTTCTTATCGTAGTTAATATAAACAAAGAGTGTGAAATAGCGGTATCTAATGCGAAAATTGGGCCAGACTAGGTACATATAAGAAAACTCACATGTGAATAAAGGAGGAAAAATAACGACTCAAATTCATGAGCCCGCCACCATCCTAACCTATTTCATTGAACCTAATGACGGAAATGGAGACGATGAAGCGTAGGCAACTAAAATACCGCGCATATTATTAATTGATTTAACCTCTCCCGGATAAGGTCGTTTTTGCATGCAGAATATGCTAGAAGTAATTTTGTCAGTCAAACTGTTTTTCAATTCCACTATCCGGAATGGTTGGCAACACCACAAACAGGTGAAACTGAGAACCTAGTCATCGTATAACGTCCCTGGTGCCTCTCCGATCTCTTCATAGATGCTAAGATGGTTTTATCAATTTAGATGAAGAAGAAGAAGAAGAAGAAGTGAGCTTTGGAACAAGAAGTTTATTGGTCTGACGTTTTGGATTCTCACTTCACCCTGCCATCAGAGACAGTCGCAGGAAAAAGCCACTTTGCTCAGGCTTTTTACCCACAGCCACAAGCCCACGAAAGGACTTGAATGGCAATCAAGAACTAGGAAACCCAAAGGAGGTAGAATAGAGCCGGAAGACCGGAATGGCCACGGTAATAATCAACCGCCTGTGCAAGCAGAGAAGTCGCACACATGCGCGGTACACAGGCGCAGGTGCTGTCCCAGGTTTGCACTTTTAGCTTGCTTGTGTTACAACACCAACGAACGTTCGGCCAAAGTGGGCTGACCCGTGAGCACGAACCCACCCCCTCGACATGCGCCTGTCCATTAACCAGTAAACTTGGCCCAGCGTGGCCCCTCTCTCAAGTGTGGCGGAGAGCCGCGTTTTGACCAGCGGTACAACCTTGGAGAACTCAACTGTAGATGTAGCTCAAGCACACTGAAAACTTCCGGCCATAGGCATAGTTTCAGGCAGCGTCTGTTCTGATAACGGTGCAGCACCCGCAACGCCCAGAGAGACTGCGATAATCCTTACTCAATCTCAGGTCCGGGTTGATCTAGCGGTCGAACGTTATTAAGTCCGACGATCTACTACTGAGCCACGCGCCGGCTGTTCAATCGGTTGCCATCGGGCTAAAATACTGCATCGGCGCATCATTCGAAGCAAGGCACTAACTGGCACTTTACAGTGTTTATGGAACTTGACCTATTACGTTCAGAATATTGTCAAAGGTGTTATTTATCACCCAAATAACTCGTTTATCAAGATTATAAAACGCTGCGCCAAATACCCATAGTGAGTAGTTTTTTTATCGGACGAAAAGACTACTTAAAGTTTTCCATAGCTTCCGGATTTATTTCAGACTGCCTCGAAGGAAGAAATTAATTGGAATAATATTCGCAGACCTTGGCAACCACTACTCGGACCTTCCTCAGCCAATCAATAGGCTGTCGAAAACTTCGTCCCGTCGTAGTCCGACGACGTCCACCGTATGCTCCGCACCATGGTGTTGCAAGAACGATGCCTTCAGCGTGTATAAGTTTTAAATGGTAGTAGCCTTGCGCTGCAGCTACAGCAATCTCTCCTTCTCCCTCACCTGAGCCCGCTTTCATGACAGAGTCAAGAAGACCGGAGATGGAGAAGGGGGCGTCGGTGGCTGGCACGGTCGTAGCCGCCCCTGGGCGTGCCACCAAACCTGGCTCGGATCCCATGTAGTGGGAGTGCCATAAAGGCCACATTAAGAAGGAGCCATTGCAGCCTGACTCTCAGTCCGCCAGTCAACCACTCCACACACCACACACATTGGGCTGACCACGCGGTCCGACTTATCCCGTCAGTTGGCAACCTTCCAAGCTACGGCTTTTAGCGCACCGTGATAGTTTCAGGCGCGTCAGATTGTTTATAGTGAGGAAAATGCGCTGAGCTGTCGACCTCACTCTCTCCCCCACCCCCACAATCAGACCACCATCCGAGCCAGTCAGTGGTCTGATGCGGAAGTGGGCGCATCTGCTGGTGGCCTCGACTAGACTTACTACGTACACGACCTGGCCCAGCAAACACAACCACCAGAATTTCACACAACAAGGGGTTGAACGGCTCACATCTCACATGTGTGAGATAGCCGGACGTCACGTTAAGAAGGAGCCATCACAGCCTCACTCTCAGACCCCCAGTCTGCCACCACAAAACCTACATTGGACTGACTGCGAGGTCTGAGTGTAATTGTCAGTTGGCTACCTTCCAAACCACCGTGCAGGCTCAGATCACACATGCATTACAGAGTAGAGGATCCCACTTTCCTCTCAATGAAAGGCGCTGGTTTAAAATATATGTTGTGTGGTGTTGCGTGGGGCCATGCGTGATTTAAAGGTTTATTAGGAGAGATGTGGTAATTTCGTATAGCCGGCGGTGTTCTATCGCAGGTTTTCATGGAGAATCATGTGACTTAATAGGCCCATGTAGTGTGCGAAGATGTGTGAACATTGGGGAGGGTGGAGGCGGGTGTGTCGTGTGTATTTTGGTGCTCCTGGCAGTGGTTCATCGGTCTCCGTGCGGTGGATTCGCAAGTGACCTACTAAGTCAATGCGTAATTGACTTATCTCTCGTTAAAATATCTAGGAATGAACATGCGTGCGACCTCACCGGGAGTAAACTACTGATTCGCATAAAGAAATACCAGTGCGATCCCCTCGTCAGTGGTTCAATTCGTGGCTTTTAGATTCGCTGACTGTGTTTTCCGTCCTCATTTGGACAAGCTAGACAAGTTTTACGATAGAAGCAGCGCTGCACTGTAGTTGAATACTTCATTTGACTTGCTGTGAACTGGCAAAGGAAAATGCCTACTATTCATTCAAATGTGAGGAAATCAGTGAACTGGTTAATGGACAGCGATTTCTGTCACGAGGGGGCATTAGCTGACGCACGCACGCATGCACGCGTGCACTAATGAGCACTTGGTGCATACGTACAACCAACCAACCAACCATCTCATTAGCCTATTAGAGTGTGCGACAGCCGCCCCACCCCTGTGGCTACAGCCCAAATAAACAACTTTGTAATTTTTTTTCGATCGCTAACGCTCCTTGTCGAAAACAAGTCACTAAAAGTACAACGAGGATGTCGTGCACGCTAAAAGTCTGACCTTCAGTGCATTTGGCTGGAACATTTTAACTGACAGCAGAGAGAGATAGATGCTCTATTTCGAAAGTATTATTCCAAAGTTTTCAGCAAAACAATTCTCCTTTAATGGTGGACAGGATATGCACAGTTCGTGAACTAACCGCGGAAACGTCACGAACTTCACACAAAAACTCTGTAACGCACAAACGGTTTCACCCCACTCCCCTAATGTTTTACTGCGATTAAGAAACACCATTATCCGAAAAACTTATACTTTGGTTTATAAAATAATAATTTATCAGCTAAGAAATAATTCATTTTATTAAAAACAGAGAAATCAAAAACGGTTTTGAGGCAGGTTAATTATTTAAGACCTAGCGTAACTGAAAACTGCGACGGGAAATATAACATTATAATATATAATATAATGAGTACATGGGGGAAAAAAATAAAAACTGGTACATTGCTGATTGTCCTCTTTTGGTAAAACTGACGCAATTCGGGCGGACGTCGAATCAACCAGGCTGTCTATAATGGGCTGGTCTATGAAATTAATGAGCGTGGAACAGCGCTTTCTCACTTTGTCCCTATTTCTTTTCATTAATGCGAAGAGCTTTTCTACGGGATAGAGGTCCGGGCCGTTAGCAGAATTTAAATATTACAGTATAGTCTTAAGTTGACTCCGAAACCATACCTCCTCTCAGCGGTAAAAACGGGGGCATTATCCTGCCAGATAACGGTTTCGATTCGACTTCAGTGTAGCTCATTATAACCGAAGGTATCATTTGCACTATATATGAACACCTTGGTATTGATGGTCTCGGTTGTTGACCGCCAAATCGATCGCTGTTTGAATTGAATAGCCATCCGAACCATCAGCCGTTAACAGTTCTTGTAATTTGCTGTGTTCTCGGGGGCATTTCTTCCAACATCTGGGTACCTGGGCCGGCGTCGGAGGCCTCAAAAAGTACATTTTTTTCCAAAATGAAAGTCTGTGATCAATATATTCCTTAGCAAATGAAAAATTCTTCTCTAATCCATTCGACCCACTTGTAAAAAACTCGGCGGCCTCGGTGGGATTCTAACCCACGACAGCGAGGGGACGGCTTTAGTACAGCCAACTGAGTTACGAGGCCCCCACCGGTATCTGTGAGTTTAATCACACTTGCGTCAAGTTACCCGCCCAGCCTACTGCAACGTATGGAATCCACCAATTCTGATGCAGTAAGCTGACTGCCCCTGGTAGGATTTCCTAAGCAACCAATCTAGAATCCACCAGATGACTACCAGGCACAAGTAATAAGTAGAGGATTTTGGCAGATTTTGAATAATTCATTTGACCCACTTGTGAAAAAACTCGGCGGCCTCGGTGGGATTCGAACCCACGCCAGCAAGGGGAAGGCTTTAGTACAGCCAACGCTCTAGCCAACTGAGCTACGAGGCCCCACCGGGAGCCGTGAGTTTAATCACACTTGGGTCAAGTTACCCGTCCAGCCTACTGCAACCTATGGAATCCACCAATGAGGCTCCAGTAAGCTGACTGCCCAAGCAGGATTTCTTAAGCAATCAATATAGAATCCACCAGCTGACTACCAGGCACAGTTAAAAAGTAGAGGATTTTGGCAGATTTTAATAATTCAATTGACCAAATTGTGAAAAACTCTAATCAGCTTTCTACATAACACTTTGCTGATGGAGGACGACTTCCTGCATCAGAGAGACCTTTGACAAATTTTCCCTGTGAATGGTACTAGGGGGCATATATAGGTACGTTTTAATGTATGTCTAATAAAATTGCCGTCCTGCTTGCTTGTGGTTCGTTTTTGCCCAGCTTCGTTTATTATAGGCACGGTTCTATCATTAATAATGTACCATCCTTCTGCTTCTAATTTCCCATCCACAGCAGTCCACTGCAGATAGAAACTATCTGGACATCCTTATCTTAGAGCGTGACACAGAAAAAAAAACAGCATGCCGCGGGTACTCCACCTCTATTTATTTACGTCTTCCATTTATCCATATAGAAAAGAAAATAATGTCAAACAAACTTATTAATGCCACTTGTGGGAAAAAATGTCGCACAAAACACAAGTTTTGAAGCTAAAACCGGCCTTTTTTGTGGAAGATGATGCGATTTCTCAAAGCACCTTCACCTAATTTGAACTGATGTAAGAGCGCATTTACAAGGTCCGGGGGGAAATATATTTGCAATTTTTTTCTTTTATGACAAAACACGGATAAAATATAGCTTTTCGGACTGTAATATTAAATAGCACAGGACATTACTTGAGTATCCCGATAGGTCCGATTTCGCCAAAAGTTAGCCTATTTCATGTGCGAGGTCATCCACTGTATTCATAAACTACGAGGTAATAACGAGGCTTACTTTAAACTATGACTATTACGAAGTCTCATTTTCGGTTTTTCGGTCTCTTTAAAGCATAACAGAATGCCACATGAATTGGAGAGAAGTAGCAGTAAATGGATGTCATTACCTAGAATGTGATCAACAAATTAGGCAGATGAATATTGCCGGCAAATAAAAGGGAGATCGGAATGGTCATTTCTGGCTTATTATCCGTCGTTAGCCAGTCATACCCAACCCCAGGTACTGCTGCTTACTGATTAGAGCGTTGACCATCTGATCAACTGGTTGCGGGTTCGATCCTCGGGATGGTGCACCACCTGGGGTTGGGTATGGCTGGCTGACGATGGCTAATAAGCCAGAAATGGCCATTCCATTCTCCCTTGTCTTTGTCCGCAATATTTATCTGCTTATTCTACTACTAGCCACTGTGCAGCTGTTGGCAGGGCTCAAGAGTGAGCCTCAAGGCAGAGCGGAACGAGTGAGTTCCGTTAGCGATCGGTGAGTGTTCCTCATCGAGTGCAAGTCAATAGTTCCGATCTAAACCGGCAAGACCATGAGCCCGGGGCTCAAGGGTGATAGGCATTATCGTTGTCAATGCAAGCCCCGATTGTTAAATATATCTTAAGGCTTTATATTTGGTGATGGTGCCCCAACCGAATTTTTTGACTTTCACAACAATTTGCTACATCGTCTCGCGAGCATCTTATTCTCTTATGTGGCGACTTTAATCGCTTTGATGATCTTGTCTCCTTCAATAATCGCGCTGGTGCCCTTCTTGATCACATTTTGATCAACCAATCAAAACTTTTCCTTGTTAAAAACAGAGCTCCATTGTCCAGTTCCGAGCATTCTGTGTTATTCCAACTCTACGCGTGCGCTGTTGCTCAAACCGGAAAGGAAAATTAAGGATTGCGATGCATTCCCACAAAAATCTGCTTGATTCAACCGTTTATGTCTTACACTATTGGTTAAGCAGACACCTACAACAAATCTATTAAAGGTGCAGCCGAAGTAGGTGAGATTTGTTAGGTTTTCTACTGTGTGCTAAGAAGATTGACATTGGTCAAGAGGTGCTACAATAAACCAATTCTATTCTATTCTATCCATGCTTTCCCCAAAAAATAGAACGCCGAATCGGGCTGTAGCTACCTCACAATATTTTTAATGAAATTTTTAATCTTTGCTGTCCTTTTGATACCGTTATGTTTGGACCGGACAAAAATTATTCTCTCCACCTAAATTGCTTAAGACGTAAATCGGAACTTCTCTATAAACTAGGCCTACGGGAAAGTCTAAACGACATTCGTTCTCTAAACCGGTAAAACAACGAGCCCGTGGCTCAATGGTTAGAGCGGTGGACTTCTAAGCAACGTGTCGCGAGTTCGAGTCTCGTGTTGTGTGACACCTGGGAATGGGTATAGCTGGCTGATCACAACTAGTAATTCAGAAACGGCAACTCGAGTCTCCCTTGTCTTTGACAAAAGTTTATCTGCCTATAATTAGCATGCTTAACGTCAATAGGAGATCTCAGGTCGTCAGTTTGAAGGGAAAAGAGGTGAGGGGATAAGATGGAAGGACTCCGTAGTTGTGAGGACAAACAGTAGATTTCCATTCGCCAGAATGGACAAAATCTCTTAGCTATGAAACAATTCAGCCAGGAGAACCAAACTCAGAGGTTTTGCTAAGGAGGGGATGGGGTAGCGGCCCAAACCCGCAAAATGTTGCAACGCTGAGCCTCTCAAGACAACATACACGTGCGCACCAGTGGCTGTCTAATCCTAGCCAATTCCGGCTGTCCAATCTGGCCAATCATCTTCGAGGCTGACTCACCCATGACCTCGGTGGATGCCCTGTGACGACTCCGCACGGTCTCGCACTGAGAATACCGCTCTCGCGGCTATCGGACGTGCCCTCGCCCGACTACCAACTTCTTCTTCCCCCGATAGTTCCGAACAGATTTAAACTATCTCCCCAACCTACGTCCCACTTCGTTTCTTCTCATACGGAACCAGAACTGAGGGTCGTGTCAGGTAGGGTCTTCCCTAATAACTTAAGCTGCCGTGATAATGGCGCCTGAAGTTGAAAGCTGAGTAAGAAGGAGTATAGTTGACTCGAAGCGCCATTGCCAAACAATAAACATTACGCAAACGAAATTTGCCCTTTCCAGTAGAGTTACTGGTAGAATTCCGTGAACAATGTTCCATTAATTTTTCACACAGAATACGGGGGGAGTAAAGTTTCCGTTTTTGGGTTCAAAAGTGATTCCTTGACGCAACTTCACCTAATGTACCCTTTAAAGTCTGGCCTCCGCAACCACAGAGCCCCTGGGTTTTATGCTGTCCAGGCATTTTTGCCATTAGGAGGAATTTTGGTGAGTGGAGGTTTACGGACGCTGCAAACAGCCCTGTCCTCTCGCTAACAGGCGGCACTGGTGGAAATTTTGCCGACGTAATTCATGGCTTACCAACGCAATCACTGGACATACAGAGACCGAAGATTTGGAGCCGAATCGCCGCTCTCGTTTGGACTGAAATGGAATGGCCCCGAATGACCTTCGACTGCAAAGATGTCAGCGAACGTCTACGCCATGCCTGTCGCAGGAATGTGGCCGCACTAAAGGCACTCGTCTAACGTTTTCTTAGTAACGCCAAGAAGTAGCAAAAAAAGGGCTGGATGACGTAATCGACCAAGCCACGTTGAAAGCACAGTCACTGCCTATCCCAGGTGGCATCATTTTTAAAAATGTGATTCATTAAACCTTGATCAGACGTGTACGCCAGCAACTGTTGTGTTTCTTTTTTCTGTCGTGTTACTTTTAGAAGATACGTATTTCCAATTAAAAACTGCAAAAGAATACAGATTACTTTCAATTGAAAAAGAGGTGCACAAAATTGCCGTGAGGAATGGTTCTGTTTGGTAAAAGTTATTAAGATTGAGGGTTCATCACGAATACGAGAGAAATATGTGTGGAAGAAAGCTCGCGAATAATAATAACCTTCTTGCAGAATATAGAAAAAAAAACTTTCTATAAATTTTAAGATAACTCTTTTTAATTTACGGGGAGATTAAAAAGGTCGGCATTGAAAGTAAAGTTCCTATACCAGAAAACACATGAGGATGGCTGCGACCCATCAGGGAACCGAACCCCACACAGCAGCGTACATTTGCGAAAAACGTGTGTGTATGTGTGTGTGTGTGTGTGTGTGTGTGTGTGTGTGTGTGTGTGTGTGTGTGTGTGTGTGTGTGTGTGCGGGGTGACGGGGTACTAGTTAGGGGCAGCACAACACAGCTTGCATTTGGTCGCTCCATTTGTCTCATACAGGTGGTGAATGCTCCTGTGGCCGCCTCTAACTGGTACCCAACTCGCACCTGTGGCTCCTCG
>WEDG01011851.1:0-27672 GCA_017591395.1 Schistocephalus solidus | reverse complement strand
TTCCATGAGCCTGTGACTCACCTACATCTCCCTCAAATATACTGATACCTGAGACGAAATAAGCCTAAGCGATTTACATGGATTGCATATGACAATGTACTGTGACATTAGTACAGTTACACTCCAATAAGGACAATGAATTCCATTTAGGTAAAAATTTATCAAAATGCCTTCTTTTTATGCACAAGTGAATTATAAAAGAACATTAGGCTGCAGATATTCTCACCAGACCGGATTTGTCGATTTCAGCAAAATCATACCAGTTCATTCAGACGTAGCCCATTTCTATTCCAGAATCGGAGCGACCCATATACACTTCTGAATTGTATGTGGCTATTTTAAGTAAAGGTGTTCCAAATGGCTCTTGAATTTCTCTGTGCTTCGTTTTTCTTCTTATCTTACAGATTCGGCCCAAACATTGCTCTCTCTTTGATGACCCTTCAACACGCCTCCTTTGATGTCCACGTTAGCATTTAGGATTCTGAATGTGGTCTAAGAAGATGCCAAAACTTTTTCAGAAGCAGCCAGCTACTCAGCTCACTTGACATCCTCAAGTTGTAGAAAACAACGAGAGAAGGGTAGAATGTGCTTCAGCTCGACTGATGGCAACAACGGTATGCTGAAAGACTTCTTAACTTTGTGCTTCCAAATGAAACCCCTTCACCTCCGAACTAGCAACAGAAGTAGAATAACTTTCGAACTTGGCTAGGTCGTCGGAAGTTGCCGGATGAGGTCAAGGCAAAGTCATCCTCACATCCAGCGGATTTATTAATTATGGTACCGGGGTTCCAAGTTGGATAGTGCAGACGAACGCAAATGCGGTTTTTCCAGATCAGGAAAGGTCCTCGGTCATGCGCAAATGAAAAATCTTTACATTGAACGATAGAAATCGATAATCAAATATGTCCCACTTGACGTGAAAATTCTCCTTTTGCTCATCGATGTTTTAAAGATTAGAATAGATAGTCTAAGTAGGACTTCTTGACGGAAAACTTAAAGAACTTCAAAAACGTTTGTTTTTTAATACTTTGCAACCAAGAATTTACACCACCGTCTTAACTGTCATATAACACTTATTTATACGTATATATGCGCTTGCTTGCTACCGTCTCACATGCAAATAAGGGGTCTCCAAGGCAATTTAGATCTTCCTTCAGTTCTGCAAATCATACTAAAAGTTGGAATTAACAAGTTGGCCACGTTTCAGCCGCAAATGGCACGTCCGGTAAACAAACTCCTATTGATCCGTGAATTAATTTGCCAAAATTGACATTAAACCACTGCCAAAGTACAATTTACATCCATACGCTCCGAAAACTACCAAGGCGATATGAGGAACTAGTTAAAGTCGTGGAGTGTTTTGTTCTTTAACTGGTCTTGACTTGCACACGGAACTAAAGATCAGTCCTAACCAATGCGCACATAGGCTGCAGCAGCACTTTGTAAAGACATTTAGTATGCTGCGTGAATATTATTTGTTTATTTCGTAAATAAACACATTCCACATGCTGATTTTATGGATATCTACCGTAAGGAATATCGAGGGGTGCGTTAACAGATCATTTCAGCCTCTACGTCATCTTAGTATACACCAGTATATTTTGGTCGTAATCTTACATTTCTTTAAACGACCTTGTTTTATATGGCAGCGTTTTAAAAGGCAGATGTGCATAGCTATGAATGATATTTAATCTCAAAATTGTGTTTGCGCTATTGAAATGGAATTATTTTTATGAACATTTGTGATGTTATCTCCAACTTCACGCATGTGAGGAGCGGAGTTATTCAGGGCAGGGTGCTCGGCCCGCTTCTATTTTGCCTCTTTGTCAACGATGTTCCTGATTGTTTTCAGTATCGTCGGCCCTCTATGTACGCTGGCGATTTAAAAGTTGCCTATCGACATCAACCGGTCGATCGCAAAATCGTGCTTGAGCTCTTAAAAAAGGATCTTCAGGCCTTTGTTCAGTGGTGTTGCACATGGCGCCTTTCACTTTCTTGGCACAAGTGCTCCGTTATGGTTATTGGTGACAACCATCAGCCCCAGCACAGTCACAACCTAAATGTGCCTGGAGTTATAAAGGATCTGGGCATATCATATTCTAGTAGTTTTTATCTGTCAGAGCACTGCGCCCTGATTGTCTCGAAAGCACGCCAAACTAGTGTGTTTATTCTCCGAAATTTTAAAACCGTCAGCATTAGAATCAGCCTTTATAAAATTTATGTCAGGCCTAGTCTGGAATATTGCTCGTTTCTATTTAGCCTTCTGCACGCTATAACTCAGTATATATAAGGGAAATAGGCAGAGCGTTTGAAAACCCTATTTACAGATAGACACTAGCAAAATAAGCAAATTTTACATGGCGATAGTCGTTTTAGTATATCGATCATTGCTGTCGACTAAATATATGTCCATCAGGTATAAATTCATCAAGTCTTCTTTAAAAACATTTCAACGCTTTCAGCCTGAACAAATGAAGTTGGTAGTTTGTTCCATTCTTCAATCACACGTTGGGCAAAGACGTTGGACCGCACTTCAAGTTTGGCGTGTTTTCTTTTCAGTTTGTATTGGTGACCTCGGAAACTTATCATGTTTTCCAATTCAAACAAATTGGTTATCTGAAGAGCACAATCAACTCCTCTGACCAGTTTGAAGACTAAGATCGTATCCCCTCTGTATTGCCTATAAGAGAGAGGAAAAATTTTAAGTCTTTCTAGTCGGCCCTCATAGGGTATGCATTCCAATCCGCTGAATAGTTTCGTCGCTAGTGAACGGAAGAAAGAGTTTTCTATTCAGAACACAAAAACCTGGCCTACCAACAACGCTGTGAGCTTACAAGCCTTGACCCGTTGTGGCTTCGCAGATTACAGAAGAGACTATTTTTACTGTTTAAACTTTTAAACAGTTGTACCTTTAACCCCCTTACATCTCTGAGGCAGCTCGACCACTCTCGGCGCACCAGTCATCGATACGTATTTTTATTTCTTCATTTGGCACGCACCGTTAGATACCGACATTTTTTTTTCGGTAAACGCTAAAAAAATTTGGAATAAGCTACCCAGAAGTATAAAAAATCAGCAAAGCTATCCCTTCTTTACCAGAGCTGTCACTAGTTTTCTACATTCAGGACACCTTCCAAAACTTTTGGGTGCTGACACCGTGGAAGCTCTTTTCTGTTCTGATGGCGTTCACTGACTCTGAATCCTGTGCCGGACTTCATGCTGAGGGAAATATTGCTGGCTCTGCAGACCTAAATCAGCTTATTCCTCAGTTGACAGCGAACAGCCGTTCGCCGACGTACCTGCTGGTGCAGAATACCGGATCCCTAACACTGAATGGAGAAGTCCTTCACCGGGTACCTGTGTCAACGCCTCTTGGTCCTGAACTTTAATCCCTCAATAATTTGCAGTTGTTTTCTCCTGAAAACACTTGAAAAAACGATCAGGAGTTTTTTTCACTGTCAGCTCTACCCACTACTATTTATATATTTTTTACCTTGGCTGTAAACTGGCAATAAATGAATAACATAACATAACATTGAAAGGGAAAAGGCCATGAACCGTGTCTTAAGACCCTTAATTTAGTGCAGGTTCAAACTGCGAGTCGTAAACAAGGGACATATAACTGTTCAGATGTACTTGAAAGGAACCAAAGTCACATTCATTACCATTTTTGAAGAGAATTCTTTCTTTTATTTCCCCATTGTTCAAACAACCTAGGTGGGATAACTTAGTTGCACATTTTCATCCAGCCTACCACTGAGAGTCCAACAAATGGACAGGAAGGTGCCAATGAATATGTCCGTGAAACTTAAAACTGTTTTGAGTCACTGTCATTAGAAAAAATAAAACTTATGAGCAACCGTATACAGTTGTAAAATTATGAATAGTAGGTCAGCAGCTTGGTGATATCAAATGACATGAATCAGTGAGGTGAAAAATAAATAAATAAACAGAGCAGACAGGTTAAAGAAACACTTTGGGCATTTTTTGAATAGGTATATTTTGAATGACGTTTGTGGGTTTTTAACGAGAAAAAACTGACACTCGTAGGGAAAAAATATACGCGTGAGGTGGACCGACATGCCGATGAGAGCGTATGAGAGTTAAATATGTTTCTCGTCATGAGAGAAATCATGTAACGACAGGGGCTACTTTTCAACACTGCATCCCAGCAGATGTGATCATCATGCGTATCGACTAACTAAAAGGGTAATTGGCAAGGATGCTAGACAGGAGAAACCGTCATGGGCATCAACAGTACGCTAAGGATCAAACGACGAAAGGCCCGTAGAGGTCATGAGAGCCACGGTCGAAGTGCCAGAGATGCGACCACGATACTCTCATTGCTGATTTCTGAGACCAACGACAGTGGAATCTGACACGATCATCAGCCGTCTGTGTAGAGTCGAAACCAAGAAGAATGTTAAAACTGCTAACACCATCGCAAAAAGGCGCGGTTGATGCGGTGGCTGACGAGATTGTAGCAGATTGCAGAGGATAAAAAAGAGGAGAACCGCGAAGACCGAGGGAACCAACGGGGTCGTCCATATTTCAAAATGCTAGTTGAAATCAAGAGGGGACAAAAAACGGCTACAAAGGTTGTCTTTTTATAAAAGAAATGTGCAGGAGAAACAAAACTGCTTCGTCAGTGGATATGAAGCAGCATGGTAGGTTGCTTCCGGATGCAGTATGAAAGGAAAATGTGAGATCTGGCAATTAAGTAAGAAGAATAAATATAGTGCGTTCAGGGGTGCTATTTCGCATGAGAATTGACAATGAAGATGAGGCTTGGACATATCAGTAGTAAGTTTGGATTTATAATGATATTTATCGGCAAACGAACCCGAGGAGGTTTAAAATGTGCTCGCCAATATGACCCAGATCATTTAACGATGATTTGACTGAAGGGATGGGTTATGTAGACATCATGGTTCGTGGGTGAGACAATTTATCGAAACATAATTTTGAGATGGTCTTCTAGACTCCTGATGAGGTGGGTAATAAACTTAACATAGGCGGTATAACGGTTGTTGTTGCAAAGGTCGGACCATTTGTCAAAATATTGGCTTAGGTAACAATTGTATTTCGATACTTGCAGTAAAATAACCGATTTTGTATGAAAGTATGTGGTAGACAAAACAAAATGCAATATAACATTTCTGCGCAGACGAGTTAGATTCGACGGTAGCCTCTAAATGCAAGGGTATGCTGGCTTACATTTAATAAGTGATGATAGCAACACTTCCAAATAACACATAACCGAATTCCCAATGGTCCTTACTTGAGGCCCTGTAAAAATCCTTGGAAAACACGCGAACAGTGAGGAGTTAGTCAAAGAAGTGTGACAATAATAGTCAGTTTTTATTTTCTCTAGAAATGAGCTAGATGACAGCCAGGTAGGTCATTTTAAAAGAAGATGTACTCGGACACAAAGGAGAGGACGAGAGCCTTTGGTTGCTGAGGAAGTGGCAGAACAAATAAATAAAATAGTTACGGATGATGATAAGACCGGTAAAACGAAGGAACTTAGAAGTAATACTAACGCAAAAATGGAAAAAGAGGCCAGTTTTTGATCTTTTTGACCATCATTATTAACTGGCATTCCGTATGGCCCATAGTTCTACCCCATAGATTGAGATTGCGAATAGTGCCACTTTTATGTCCCTTGAAGGCAGGTTTCGTCGATTCGACACATTTACAGGAATCATTATCAAGGTGACACAAAATCCATGCCTTTAGTCTGACCATCATGTTGGACTGCAGAGCACCGCTTCCGCATGAGCGCACGAAGGCAGCAATTTTTACGAGTCAGTAACTCGAAACTATCAACATGACTAAATTTTATTCTAATACCATAACTTGTTGCGTTACTAAGTCACGGTCTGATGGATTTTTAAGTAGTCATCTTCTTCCAATTATAAAAATTGAAGCGTTGAACCCAGTCAGTTCAAGCGAACGGTGAGAGGAGTACAAAACCACCGCTGAAGCCCACAGACAAAACATCCATCCTTTAGGAAGAATAGTATTGTAGTTGACTTAGAAACACACAAATCCGTGTACCATTAACTGTTTGTGATTAAAACAGCAACACATATCTGCGTGTTTGGGGCGATAGACTTGATTCACAAAGTAGTGCCAATTCAAACAACTGGTCTCCGTAACCCCGCTTCGGGTAGCCATCAGGTGCTGACAAACTTGAAGTAAGAAACTCAGACTCACAGATACAATCGAAAGGTCAACAAGCTATTGCTTATTCAAGTTACTATGGCTGCAAGCTTTGTTTCAATGATTTTGTAGAGGTCCAGTCGTAGTTTTCCTAATTTTAACTTTGTCACCCTTGACTTCTAGCGGGTTGTTAGTTACTTCCCGAAACCAAGTGAGTTATCCCAATTCGAATTTTAATCCCGTTGACCATTTCAAACTGCCGTAGGTGGAAATTTGTGGACTCCACTACGCTATTGGTTTGTTCATTAAACCTAGTTACATCTTCTGGAGGCCCCATAAATACCGAGGACAAATTATGTTCACCACCTTCGACCTGAGAACGCCTCCTCAAGGCTTCCTCCACGTTATCGCTTCCCGGGCCAACTAACGACCATCGCCAAGCCAACTAGTGCCCGCCAGAGGACTCCTCGTCTGAACTTCCTTTCCAATTCATCCTCCTTCCCCAATCACCCCTTAGGCATCAGTTTTAACTTATAAGTTGGGGTCGAATAACAGGGACTCGATACACAGGACACTTGGGTCGCTAACAATTTGGCTCTAAGTTGGAAGGTGGAAGGAGTTTCGTCCATTGGAAGCCACTTCATATGAACACCTATTAAGAACAGCATTAAAAGGGCCTGTGCTTGAACTTTTTTATAACCGATAGCATCATTACGAGAACTCCAGAACTATCCTATTCGATTGTCCTATAGCAGAGATTCTAAATGATTAATTAATAATTAATTCATTTACAACAGGCCACACCTGTTTATCTTCATAGGGTTGGAACATTTGTCTTTCAGTCACAAAATTAGAATCGATTAACCATTTGCATTTTATCACAAATATTTTGATTACTTAAAACTAGTAAACCTAACTTTCGATGGCTATATTCGTGAACGATCTTTCTCGTTAAATATTTTACGGCCTGACAAGATTAATCTATCACTGAAGCAGGCAACTAGTTAGTCGCAAATGCCACACAAAGAGTAGATAGACGACCCGGATTCTAGAAAGCCATAACTGGAGCTTCGCTCGTCTGCACGTAATGCAAATTTGATTTTTATAGGTTCGTCGAGGGCCCTCGATTTCACAGGTCCCAGCAAGTTAGCTCGCTCTTATATGAATTCACCGTCGACTTTCTGCATTGTCAAACACGGCTTTCGCAGTGTTGGGTCCTGTCTTACGAAGCTGCTCTTCTCACTTGAACGCTGAACCAAAGCACTCGAAGAAGGCAAAATGGTGTATGCCCTCTACATCGACTTCAAAAAGGCCTTTGACATCGTTCCTCATCAACATTTCCTGCATAAACTGCACAGCGTATGAATGTATGGAAGTCCGCGACGGGAGGGAACTAGAGACACGCGAAACGGTATCATCGAGACACTTCAGCCACGTCTCATTCACAAAAGAAAATTAGGGCGATTCGAATCCACTTGCTATCCTCAAAGTTCCTTGCACGTCTTTCCAGGTGCACGTCGGTTATGGATCCTGGTCCACGTCGTTATTCAGACATCGTTTCACACATTGGAGGTATCATGGGAGCTCTCCATTCTCCTCAAAAGCGCAAGGATTATTTAGATGGCCCTCTAAAAAGGGCATGGGGATAGGAGCGTCGCGAGCCACGGTAACTATTCCCGTCTCTAAACCCTAACACGGACCCGAACATAAATAGAAATCGTAACGCTACCCTTAACCCTAACCATACGGTTAAACCTTAACCTAACCTTAACCCTTACTTCTGTTAACGCTAAACTTAGCAATAACCTTAAAGCTTACTCTATTTTCCCGGGAATTCGGCGCAAAGACACCTGTACTGCGGGCCGTGACTTACCTCATATCCTGTTTAAGGGGCCATATAATTTATCCTTCACCACGAAGACTCGGCCGTTTGCTGCTAACTTACCCTGTAGGAACGCGGCCCAAAGCAGACATTCTATTCGTTTTCTCTGCCCACACGGAGTAAATCGATTTCCCGCAACTTAACCGCCCCCCCACTTCGCTATTAAGGTCGTCTCCCTCCGTCCAATCAGGCATCGGAAGCGAAGTGCTCATCTGAAGCGGTTACCAGTAGGCACCCGCAGGCACAAATGTGCACAGTTTACAGGCTGCAGAATCCCAGGTAGAAGTTGCCTCCAATTTTCGACAGACCGTGCAGGCCACAGCGTCCCAGGGCAGTGGAGGGAGCCAAACCCAGACACCAAATTGGTAGTCATTGCTGGCGGCGTTAATTGTCACGTGTGAGAGGTCGCCCGCACGAAGCATCCTCGCCACCCATTGCATGATTAGCCCATCCATGTGCCTGGCACCTCGGTGCGCCCTTATTTTCGCCTTTTAGCGGTCGCGCTGTAAGATCACATTAGTTGACAGCAGCTTGACTCCAGGGACCCTGAGGTAACCCTTTTTTCTACTCCCTTGCTTTCAATGAGATGGGTAGAAGTTTGATCCCAATTTGACTAGAACTGTTCAGTTTTCAAATCCTCCTTTACTTCCCTACCGTTATATGCGCTAGTCTTGAGGAGTAGAATAAATGCCTGAATCCACTCTGCGTCTTCTAGCAGATTATGTGTGGGACTCCGGAGCTACTTGTCGTCTGGGTAGACTTGTCTTTAAATTTGCCAACGCGAGGCTAGAAATGTATGCTTGCCGTCTTCCATTGCACTGCAAAACTAGTTTCTAATTTTAAAAAATCTACTGCTTTTCCGATGCAAACGTGTTGGGGCACTTTGTTACAATGGTTTTTATGCATCATAATGTCTAATTTTGAGTCTAGTAAACAAAAACTAGAGCATTCAGTTTATGCTGAGTTTGAGACTAGCAGACAGTCCCACAGGTTGGCAATAAGTTGTGAATGTTAGTGCATGCTTTCTTTTCATCTGCCGCGCTAAACTGTGGGCTTAGAATGTGCTCACCAAGGTTCTCCCGGCGTGTAACTTCCGAGCAAACAGAAAAAAGCAAGAGAAGAAAGTATGAAAACAAGAACGTCTTTCAGCAAGTGGGTTGTTGAATTTGAGACGAACCGACACAAATATTGGAATACAAATAGTTGCGCGTGCGGAATGGGTAATGTTGTCTGAGTAAATCACAGCAACTACCTTCGCAGCTAGCACAAACACGAATAGCGATCGCTATTTCACACCTGATTCGCACCTGATTCAGCAGTGCCGAAACTGTCGGTGGCATCCAACCGTCTACACAAGGTCATCTTAATCCTGACCGTGGGTGGGGGGGGGGGGGGGGGGGGTTGAGGGGACGGAGAACTTGTGCCTGAGAGGTACAAATTAGAAAAAGTAGAATCACCATGGAGGTGACAGCTTTCCAGCCGACCGGCCTGAAGAAAAGCTTCGATCCAGTGGAGAAGGGTCGCTTTCGCGGACTACGCTGGAGAGAGCTGGCGTGTGACGTAGCGAATGAGGAAGGGACAGTCAATTGATTGTGGCGCAGTAAGCTACGAGTCATTCATCAAAATCCGTGTTTGAATACAGCCCAGGTGACCCGTGAAGGATAGCAAAGGGGACAGACAACGAAAGATCTTCCTGAGTGACACACTTATCTTTAAAATGTCTGACAGATTTGTTTTGAGTTAATTTAATGCACCAAGTTTATGGAGAAGCAAAACTATGCTTCGGAGGAGAGCACACCGAAGATAGGTGCGATGAGGGAGCTTGTTCGACAGTTCCTCTGAAGACTTAGTGTTGTAGACAGAGGGAGAGGCTAACTCGAGTTCTATAGGTGATTTGTCTTAGACGTCGTAGGCGAGCCTCGTTCGGTTTAGCGGACACCGTCATCGGATACAGCAGTTTACTCAAATGCCAAGGAAGCTGACTTGCGCCGACGCATGGGGGTGCGTTTCGTGGCCTACACTCATCGTCACTTTATCTCAATCGTACTAATTTTTTTGCCTATCTAATTTCTTACCCCATCTCCGAACATCTCACCCACTTACTAGTTTTCTCTCATAGTTTGAACCTGCTTATATCCTCTGTTGAACTTGGGCAATTATGACATTCTAATGCTCATGGAGGCGAAGGTCGACGTTTTCAGTTGCCTATTGGACGCACCTCGTTAATGGTAGGGACTTGTCTCAAATAAATGATTTCCGTAGAAAGCTGCGACCATTGAGATCAGAAAGATTGTCAAAAGAGCATTGATCATCCGCACGATGATGATTGCAGGAACCCGACCCGGGGACAGAGACTGTTTAGCGCGCATGTGTGGACAACTCCTACCTCCAAAATACCTCGGACCCGGACTAGCAGTCTGATCATCTCTAAGCCAAACGCCTAGAGTCAGTGACAACCACGACGCAAAATTTGCCTATACTAGAGCGAGCATCTTTGGCCGGGGAGCATCATTAACGCATGAATTCCACCTTGACCACTACTCATTTATCACTCTACCGAAGCCCAGTCGAAAATTATCCGAGCAAGCAGGCCCGCACACTTCGGTGGCATCTACGAATCCTGTTTTGGATACTTTTAATTGGGTGTTTGGTTGAGTCAGTCGCGCAATTCTGAGTACATGCAGGCTTCTCTATATCTACACATAATCGTTTCGGCATAAGTGAGAACCTCACACTTGGAGCCCTGACACATACTGGACGTTTATTTGGACTCTGGTTTTCGGCCGTAGTGTGACGCAACAATATAACTGCCACGCTCTCCATTTCTTTCAGCACCACTGGACTTAGGTACATGGGAGCGAAAAGCGTGTTTAGTGAATAGCCATTTCATGCAAAATAAACACGTAGAATGTAAGTCCCAGCACGCCTCTCTGAGCATATCGCTGAAAAATGATGTGAACTTTGTGCTTTGTACTGCCCTCTCTGGTTTCGCGTCCTTCATGATTGCAAAGATTCACGCCAGGCATTGTTGATTATTTGCGGTTTGGTTCCACTTCGATCCACTCGCGAATACCTAACTGGTTGCTAAACCAGCCTTGTACTGTGATAATTGTAAAACCTATAGCCCAATGGAAGGTATTTTAATCTCAAACATGCAGAACACCGCAGAGAGTCGATGTAAAGGCCGGATACGTTGGAGTGAAAGTGTGGGTAGTCTCTCACGGGTATGGTACGCCATTTATTCTTAGTTTGATCATATTTCACTTTCTCTCAAATGATTAGTAATTTCCGGGTTACTTATCGCGTTTTTCTACACTAACTACGCTTTGCCTTATCGATAGGATTCTTAGAAAAAGTGTTTTCCCTCTTTAATATGTAAAAAAGTAAATTCGTCCGATTTTTTTAATGCAATTCAGTTAAAATATTTAAAATGACACTTTTAAACATACGAATATCACATTTCTGAGATAAGCAGAATCAGTAAAAGTTAACTTCGGACAAATAAGGGGGCAAGGATTTCTTCATTATCAGTTTCGTTAGGTAAACGATGCAAAGCATACTTGTAATCAGCTGGAATAAATACCTACACGAGATGTTCATCGAAAGTTTTAAATGTGTTTTCGATTATAAGTAGGTTTATAATATAACTTAATGCGCAGTATAGTTCAAGAGTTTAAAGTCATGTCATTTCCTTCCATCCAATCGCCTACAAAAAGTTCACAGTGTAAAAATGAGTACGCAATTTATATGAATTTTTGTTATGCACTTTTGATGCCTTTATATATCTAAATATGGTTTAAAAAATAGAAAAATGCATTTAATCTTATGTTTTACGTCTTCGTCAAAGTTTATACTTAGAAAAGGATATATTTCGGTTGATGAAAAAAGTTTTCAATTCCGGAAAATATTTTTAACCCGATCTTCTGTGATACCTGTATGGAGGGTTCAAAAATTATAAACCGTATATTTTCTGTGCAAAGAAAATTATATATTTCTAATTGCTTTTAAGAATATGCCATTAAGGGCTCATCAAATATTGCCGTTGATGTATACTTTGTTGTATAATCTACAAACAGCATTGATAAATAAATAAATGGATACGATGCTTTATGGGTGGACATTTCACGGTCTTAAAAAATTCTAGGATTAAACTTTTTATAAAATTAAAGAACAGCCTACCTCCAAGTATAAATTCTGAAGAAGACGTACCTCGCTAGCAAATAAGCACAATAAAAATATTTGTAAGTAGTCATTTTTATCTAGGATCACAGGCATCCCGGTGTAAATGAAATAGAAATCGATATAAAATCGATATAAAAAATCCTACTCAGGCAAATATTTCCAAATCGAAAACGAATTTTAAATTGCTCGTCACAGATGACGGTGTCCACCGTTTGTCGCGTAGCATGGTGGGCGTAGGACGGGGAATTGCGCATAATTTAGTTAACGGTGATACCAGGCTTGCGCTGCATCTGTTGCAACCTCCACTCATTCAACTTCCTGAGCCCGGTGCCAAGGCGGAAGCAGGATTATTAGTGACGGGCTTGTATGTAGTGCCTTAAAGGAGTCAGTAGCCCGGCTATGCGTGCCAAACACAACACGCCACAGAGGCTGAGGGTGACTCGGATCTCGTACGTGTCCTGAAGTCGGTGCACTCCGATGAGGTGGCATCCGGAAGCTAACGAGCTCCAAATGAATGGCATATATCATGAACAGGAATTCACCTGCCAGTTCTTAATTCATCAAGCTCTCATAGTAGCCATGATGATGGCAAAGACGCTGGTACATTGTTGGAGCACTGTCTTGAAGTATTCTGCCTTCATCAAGCCTTAGCTCCGAGTTGGTTTACTTTGGGAATCTAATGGATCAAACAGTGACTAAAGCCATAGAGAACGGGCACAAAAACTGACATCAATTTACAGCCTGCGGATTCGAGTATGTGCAAGCTAATCATGTTGATGGAACCTGCCAACAAGAGCTGGCCACTCAGTCGTCCTCACCAGAGCGCAACTTCACTTTCGACTGCGTAGAAACCGTAGATATCTGAACTTAACGCCTACAGCAGGTATATCGATCTTGCCGCCGCTTACCAGGAGCTACGAGAACAAGTCAACGGAATAGGTGAACGATATTCATGACAATGGCGAGTGGAATATGCAGTAAGCCGCACAGTTCCTTCATTTGTGGAGTTTGCAAAATAAGCTTAGCAAGGATGCTACAACAGCTGGCCCTCCTCTGCTCCTGTATTCATAAGATGGATAATCGACAAAGACAATGAAAACCTAAACGGCCACTTCCGACTTTTTAACCGTCATCAAGCAGTCATTAGTAATCAAAAGTGAGCTCATGGCTAATTAATATAGCGCACGACTCACTTAACAAAGGAAGAGGGTTCGAATCCCAGGCGGACCACACTTGGGATTGGGTATGGCTGGCTGATTACGGCTAATAAGCCAGAAATGGCCAATTCTGTCTCCGCTGTCTTTATTGGTTCCACGTTAAAAACATATGCTAAACAGTGCTGTGCAACTGCCTGCGAAGGCTCTAGTGTGAGCTTCAGGGCACAACGGAACATATGTGTTCCTTATGCAGATCGGTGAGCCACACACTATCATTATAATCCTGATCGCAACCGAACAAATCTAAGAGCCCGTGGCTCAATCGTAGAGCGTTCGACGCAATTACCAAAGGTCGCGGCAAAACAGTTGACAAAACAATGAGCCCGTGGCTCAATGGTAGAGCGTTCGACTGAATTACCAAAGGTCTCCATGAGACCGCCTGCGAAGGCTCTAGTGGGATCTCCAGGGCACAACGGATCATACATATTCCTTAAGCAGATTAATGAGCAGCACTCTACCGTCATATTCCCGATCGCAACCAACAAAACAATGAGCCCGTGGCTCAATCGTAGAGCATTCGAGTCAATTACCAAAGTTCGCTATGCGACCGCCTGCGATGGCTATATTGTGCTCTCCAAGGTACAATGGAACATATATTTTCCTTAAGCAGATAGGTAAGCCGCACAATATCATCATATTCTCGATCGCAACCGACAAAACAACGAGCCTCTGGTTCAATGGTAGAGCGTTTAACTCAATTACCAAGAGTCGCTGGTTCGAATCCCAGGTAATCCACACTGGGGTTGGGTATGGCTGGCTAATGACGGCTAATAAGCTGGAAATGGCCATTCCGGTTTCCCTTGTCTTTGTCGGTTCCACCTAAACATCACATGCTACAGTCCTATGCGACCGACTGGGAGGGCTCAAGTGTGAGCTCAGGGCACAACGGAACATATGTGTTCCTTAAGCAGATCGGTGAACCGCACATTATCATCATACTCATGATTGCAACCGACAAAAAAGAGCCCGTGGCTCAATGGTTGAGAGTTAAACTCAATTTACATAGGTTGCGGGTTCAAATGACAGGTGGACCCCACTTGGGATTGGGTATGGCTGGCTAATGATGGCTAATAAGCCAGAAATTGACATTCCCGTCTCCCATGTCTTTGTCGCCTACAC
The DNA here is from genome assembly GCA_017591395.1 of Schistocephalus solidus. Taxonomy (NCBI): domain Eukaryota; kingdom Metazoa; phylum Platyhelminthes; class Cestoda; order Diphyllobothriidea; family Diphyllobothriidae; genus Schistocephalus; species Schistocephalus solidus. Next base: position 13,107 of record WEDG01011851.1, on the reverse strand, counting down.
ATCAACAATATATGCTACACATCGCTAAGCAACCACCTGCGAAGGCTATAGTGTGAGCTCCAAGGCACAACGGAACATACCTGTTCCTTTAGCAGATCAGTGAGCCGCACAATATCATCTTTTTCCCGATCGCAACCAACAAAACAATGAACCCGAGTCTCAATGTTAGTGCATTCCAGTCAATTATCAAAGGTCGCTATGCGACCGCCTGCGATGGCGCTAGTGTGCGCTCCATAACAAAACGGAACATATATGTTCCTTAAGCAGATATATTAGCCGCAAAATATCATCCTATTCTTGATCGCAACCGACAACAACTGAGCCCCTGGCTCAATGGTAGAGCGTTCAAATTAATTACCAAGAGTCACGGGTTCGAATCCCAGATGATCTTTACTTGGGGATGGGTATGGCTGGCTAATGACAGCTAATAAGCCAGAAATGGCCATTCCGGTCTCCCTTGTTTTTGTCGGTTCCATTTCAGCATATGCAACACGTCGCTATGCGACCGCCTGCAAGGGCTCTAGTCTGAGTTCCATGGCACAACGGAACATACATGTTCCTTAAGCAGATCAATGAGCCACACACTATCATCATATTCCCGATCGCCTCCGACAAAAACAACGAGACCGTGGCTTAATGGTAGAGCGTTCGACTTAAATACCAAAGTTCGCGGGTTCGAATCTCAGGTGTGCCACACTTGGGATTGGGTATGACTAGCTGATGAAGGCTTATAAGCAGAAAGGGCCATTCCGGTCTCCCTTGTCTTTGTCGGTTCCACATTATCAACATATGCTGCACGTCGCTATGCGACTGCCTGTGAGTACTCTAGTCTGAGTTCCAGGGCACAACAGAACAGAAATGTTCCTTAAGCAGATCGGTGAGCCACAGACTATCATCATATTCCCGATCGCAACCGACAAAGCTACGAGATCTTGGCTCAATGGTAGAGCATTCGACTCAAATACCAAAGGTCACGGGTTCGAATCCCAGGTGTTTCACACTTGGGATTGGGTATGACTGGCTGATGACGGCTAATAAGCCAGAAATTGCCATTCCGGTCTCCCTTGTCTTTGTCGGTTGCACATTACCAACATATGCTGCACGTCGCTATGCGACTGCCTGTGAGTACTCTAGTCTGAGTTCCAGGGCACAACGGAACATAAATGTCCGTAAGGAGATCGGTGAGTCACACACTATCATCATATTCCCGATCGCAACCGACAAAGCAACGAGTTCGTGGCTCAATGGTAGAGCGTTCGAATCAAAAACCAAAGGGCGCGGGTTCGAATTCCAGGTGTTCCACACTTGGGATGGGGTAAGACTGGCTGATGACGGTTAATAAGCCAGAAATAGCCATTCAGGTCTCCCTTGTCTTTGTCGATTCCACATTATTAACATATGCTGCACGTCGCTATGCGACTGCCTGTGAGTACTCTAGTCTCGAGTTCCAGGGCACAACAGGAACATAAATGTTCCTTTAAGCAGATCGGTGAGCCACACACTATCATCATATTCCCGATCGCAACCGACAAAGCAACGAGCTCGTAGCAGCTCAAATGGTAGAGCGTTCGACTCAAATACCAAAAGGTCGTGGGTTCGAACTCCAGGTGTTCCACACTTGGGATTGGGTATGACTGGCTGATGACGGCTAATAAGCTGTGAAATCGGCCATTCCGGTCTCCCTGTTCTTTGTCGGTTCACATTATCAACATATGCTGCACGTCGCTATGCGACTGCCTGTGAGTACTCTAGTCTGAGTTCCAGGGCACAACGGAACATAAATGTTCCTTAAGCAGATCGGTGAGTCACACACTATCATCATATTCCCGATCGCAACCGACAAAGCAACGAGCTCGTGGCTCAATGGTAGAGCGTTCGAATCAAATACCAAAGGTCGTGGGTTCGAATCCCAGGTGTTCCACACTTGGGATTGGGTATGACTGGCTGATGACGGCTAATAAGCCAGAAATGGCCATTCCGGTCTCCCTTGTCTTTTGTCGGTTCCACATTATCAACATATGCTGCACGTCGCTATGCGACTGCCTGTGAGTACTCTAGTCTGAGTTCCAGGGCACAACGGAACATAAAATTTCCTTAAGCAGATCGGTGAGTCACACACTATCATCATATTCCCTGATCGCCTCCGACAAAGCAACGAGCCTCGTGGCTCAATGGTAGAGCGTTCGACTCAAATACCAAAAGGGTCGTGGGTTCTGAATCTAAGGTGTTCCACACTTGGGATTGGGTATGACTGGTTGATGACGGCTAATAAGCCAGAAATGGCCATTCCGGTCTCCCTTGTCTTTGTCGGTTCCACATTATCAACATATGCTGCACGTCGCTATGCGACTGCCTGTGAGTACTCTAGTCTGAGTTCCAGGGCACAACGGAACATAAATGTTCCGTAAGCAGATCGGTGAGTCACACACTATCATCATCATATTCCCGATCGCAAACCGACAAAGCAACGAGCTCGTGGCTCAATGGTAGAGCGTTCTGACTCAAATACCAAAGGTCGCGGTTCGAATCCCAGGTGTTCCACACTCTGGGATTGGGGTACGACTGGCTGATGACGGCTAATAAGCCAGAAATGGCCATTCAGGTCTCCCTTGTCTTTGTCGGTTCCACATTACCATAATATGCTGCACGTCGCTATGCGACTGCCTCGTGAGTACTCTAGTCTGAGTTCCAGGGCACAACGGAACATAAATGTTCCTTAAGCAGATCGGTGAGTCACACACTATCATCATATTCCCGATCGCAACCGACAAAGCAACGAGCCTCGTAGCTCAATGGTAGAGTCGTTCGAATCAAAATACCAATGGTCGGGTTCGAATCCCAGGTGTTCCACACTTGGGATGGGGTATGACTGGCTGATGACGGCTAATAAGCCAGAAATGGCCATTCCGGTCTCCCTTGTCTTTGTCGGTTCCACATTATCAACATATGCTGCACGTCGCTATGCGACTGCCTGTGAGTACTCTAGTCTGAGTTCCAGGGCACAACGGAACATAAATGTTCCTTAAGCAGATCGGTGAGCCACACACTATCATCATATTCCCGATCGCAAACCGACAAAAGCAACGAGCTCGTGGCTCAATGGTAGAGCGTTCGACTCAAATACCAAAAGGTCGCGGGTTCGAATCCCAGGTGTTCCACACTTGGGATTGGGGTATGACTGGCTGATGACGGCTAATAAGCTCAGAAATGGCCATTCCGGTCTCCCCTTTGTCTTTGTCGGTTCCACATTATCAACATATGCTGCACGTCGCTATGCGACTGCCTGTGAGTACTCTAGTCTGAGTTCCAGGGCACAACGGAACATAAAATGTTCCTTAAGCAGATCGGTGAGCTCACACACTATCATCATATTCCCGATCGCAACCGACAAAGCAACGAGCTCGTAGCTCAATGGTAGAGCGGTCGAATCAAATACCAAAGGTCGTGGGTTCGAATCTCAGGTGTTCCAACACTTGGGATTGGGTATGACTGGCTGATGACGGCTAATAGCCAGAAATGGCCATTCCGGTCTCCCCATTGTCTTTGTCGGTTCCACATTATCAACATATGCTGCACGTCGCTATGCGACTGCCTGTGAGTACTCTAGTCTGAGTTCCAGGGCACAACGGAACATAAAAGTTCCTTAAGCAGATCGGTGAGTCACACACTATCATCATATTCCCGATCGCAACCGACGAAGCAACGAGCTCGTGGCTCAATGGTAGAGCGTTCTGAATCCACACCAAATGTCGTGGGTTCGAATCCTATGGTGTTCCACACTTGGGATTGGGTATGACTGGCTGATGACGGCTAATAAGCCAGAAATGGCCATTCCGGTCTCCCCTTGTCTTTGTCGGTTCCACATTAATCAACATATGCTGCACGTCGCTATGCGACTGCCTGTGAGTACTCTAGTCTGAGTTCCAGGGCACAACGGAACATAAATGTTCCTTAAGCAGATCGGTGAGCCACACACTATCATCATATTCCCGATCGCATCTCGACAAAACAACGAGCCCGTGGCTCAATGGTAGAGCGTTCTGACTCAAATACAAAAGGTCGCGGGTTCGAATCTAGGCGTTCCACACTTGGGATTGGGTATGACTGGCTGATGACGGCTAATAAGCCAGAAATGGCCACTCCGGTCTCCCTTTGTCTTTGTCGGTTCCACATTATCAACATATGCTGCACGTCGCTATGCGACTGCCTGTGAGTATCTCTAGTCTGAGTTCCAGGGCACAACGGAACATAAAATGTTCCGTAAGCAGATCGGTGAGTCACACACTATCATCATATTCCCGATCGCAACCGACAAAGCAACGAGCCTCGTGGCTCAATGGTAGAGCGTTCGAATCAAAACACCAAAGGTCGTGGGTTCGAATCCCAGGTGTTCCACACTTGGGATGGGGTATGACTGGCTGATGACGGCTAATAAGCCAGAAATGGCCATTCCGGTCTCCCTTGTCTTTGTCGATTCCACATTATCAACATATGCTGCACGTCGCTATGCGACTGCCTGTGAGTACTCTAGTCTGAGTTCCAGGGGCACAACGGAACATAAATGTTCCTTAAGCAGATCGGTGAGCCACACACTATCATCATATTCCCGATCGCAACCGACAAAGCAACGAGCTCGTGGCTCAATGGTAGAGCGTTCGAATCAAATACCAAATGGTCGTGGGTTCGAATCTCAGGTGTTCCACACTTGGGATTGGGGTATGACTGGCTGATGACGGCTAATAAAGCCAGAAATGACCATTCCGGTCTCCCTTGTCTTTGTCGGTTCCACATTATCAACATATGCTGCACGTCGCTATGCGACTGCCTGTGAGTACTCTAGTCTGAGTTCCAGGGCACAACGGAACATAAATGTTCCTTAAGCAGATCGGTGAGTCACACACTATCATCATATTCCCTGATCGCCTCCGACAAGCAACGAGCCCGTGGCTCAATGGTAGAGCGTTCGACTCAAATACCAAAGGTCGTGGGTTCGAATCTAAGGCGTTCCACACTTTGGGATTGGGGTATGACTGGTTGATGACGGCTAATAAGCCAGAAATGGCCACTCCGATCTCCCTTGTCTTTTGTCGGTTCCACATTATCAACATATGCTGCACGTCGCTATGCGACTGCCTGTGAGTACTCTAGTCTGAGTTCCAGGGCACAACGGAACATAAAAGTTCCTTAAGCAGATCGGTGAGTCACACACTATCATCATATTCCCGATCGCCTCCGACAAAGCAACGAGCTCGTAGCTCAATGGTAGAGCGGTCGAATCAAATACCAAAGGTCGTGGGTTCGAATCCCAGGTATTCCACACTTCGGGATTGGGTATGACTGGCTGATGACGGCTAATAAGCCAGAAATGGCCATTCCGGTCTCCATTGTCTTTTTTGGTTCCACATTATCAACATATGCTGCACGTCGCTATGCGACTGCCTGTGAGTACTCTAGTCTGAGTTCCAGGGCACAACGGAACATAAAAGTTCCTTAAGCAGATCGGTGAGTCACACACTATCATCATATTCCCGATCGCAACCGACAAAGCAACGAGTTCGTGGCTCAATGGTAGAGCGTTCGAATCAAAAACCAAAGGGCGCGGGTTTGAATCTAAGGCGTTCCACACTTGGGATTGGGTATGACTGGCTGATGACGGTTAATAAGCCAGAAATAGCCATTCAGGTCTCCCTTGTCTTTGTCGATTCCACATTATTAACATATGCTGCACGTCGCTATGCGACATCCTGTGAGTACTCTAGTCTGAGTTCAAGGGCACAAAGGAACATAAATGTTCCTTAAGCAGATCGATGAGCCACACACTATCATCGCATTCCCGATCGCAACCGACAAAGCAACGAGCTCGTGGCTCAATGGTAGAGCGTTCGATTCAAATACCAAATCTCGTGGGTTCGAATCCCAGGTGTTCCACACTTGGGATTGGGTATGACTGGCTGATGACGGCTAATAAGCCAGAAATGGCCATTCCGGTCTCCATTGTCTTTGTTGGTTCCACATTATCAACATATGCTGCACGTCGCTATGCGACTGCCTGTGAGTACTCTAGTCTGAGTTCCAGGGACACAACGGAACATAAAAGTTCCTTAAGCAGATCGGTGAGTCACACACTATCATCATATTCCCGATCGCCTCCGACAAAAACAACGAGCCCGTGGCTCAATGGTAGAGTGTTCGACTCAAATAAAAAAGGTGTCGGGTTCGAATCTAAGGCGTTCCACACTTGGGATTGGGTATGACTGGCTGATGACGGCTAATAAGCCAGAAATGGCCAATCCGATCTCCCTTGTCTTTGTCGGTTCCACATTATCAACATATGCTGCACGTCGCTATGCGACTGCCTGTGAGTACTCTAGTCTGAGTTCCAGGGCACAACGGAACATAAATGTTCCGTAAGGAGATCGGTGAGTCACACACTATCATCATATTCCCGATCGCAACCGACAAAGCAACGAGTTCGTGGCTCAATGGTAGAGCGTTCGAATCAAAAACCAAAGGGCGCGGGTTCGAATCCCAGGTGTTCCACACTTGGGATGGGGTAAGACTGGCTGATGACGGTTAATAAGCCAGAAATAGCCATTCAGGTCTCCCTTGTCTTTGTCGATTCCACATTATCAACATATGCTGCACGTCGCTATGCGACTGCCTGTGAGTACTCTAGTCTGAGTTCAAGGGCACAAAGGAACATAAATGTTCCTTAAGCAGATCGATGAGCCACACACTATCATCATATTCCCGATCGCAACCGACAAAGCAACGAGCTCGTAGCTCAATGGTAGAGCATTCGAATCAAATACCAATGGTCGTGGGTTCGAATCCCAGGTGTTCGACGCTTGGGATGGGGTATGACTGGCTGATGATGGCTAATAAACCAGAAATGACCATTCCGGTCTCCCTTGTCTTTTTCGGTTCCATATTATCAACATATGCTGCACGTCGCTATGCGACTGCCTGTGAGTACTCTAGTCTGAGTTCCAGGGCACAACGGAACATAAATGTTCCTTAAGCAGATCGGTGAGTCACACACTATCATCATATTCCCGATCGCCTCCGACAAAAACAACGAGCCCGTGGCTCAATGGTAGAGTGTTCGACTCAAATAAAAAAGGTCGTGGGTTCGAATCTAAGGCGTTCCACACTTGGGATTGGGGTTGACTGGCTGATGACGGCTAATAAGCCAGAAATGGCCACTTCCGGTCTCCCTTTGTCTTTTGTCGGTTCCACATTATCAAACATATGCTGCACGTCGCTATGCGACTGCCTGTGAGTACTCTAGTCTGAGTTCCAGGGCACAAACGGAACATAAAATGTTCCTTAAGCAGATCGGTGAGTCACACACTATCATCATATTCCCGATCGCCTCCGACAAAGCAACGAGCTCGTAGCTCAATGGTAGAGCGGTCGAATCAAATACCAAAGGTCGTGGGTTCGAATCCCAGGTGTTCCACACTTGGGATTGGGTATGACTGGCTGATGACGGCTAATAAGCCAGAAATGGCCATTCCGGTCTCCATTGTCTTTGTCGGTTCCACATTATCAACATATGCTGCACGTCGCTATGCGACTGCCTGTGAGTACTCTAGTCTGAGTTCCAGGGCACAACGGAACATAAAAGTTCCTTAAGCAGATCGGTGAGTCACACACTATCATCATATTCCCGATCGCAACCGACAAAGCAACGAGTTCGTGGCTCAATGGTAGAGCGTTCGAATCAAAAACCAAAGGGCGCGGGTTCGAATCTCAGGTGTTCCACACTTGGGATTGGGGTATGACTGGCTGATGACGGTTAATAAGCCAGAAATGGCCATTCCGGTCTCCCTTTGTCTTTGTCGATTCCACATTATCAACATATGCTGCACGTCGCTATGCGACTGCCTGTGAGTACTCTAGTCTGAGTTCAGGGCACAACGGAACATAAAATGTTCCTTAAGCAGATCGATGAGCCACACACTATCATCATATTCCCGATCGCAACCGACAAAGCAACGAGCTCGTGGGCTCAATGGTAGAGCGTTCGAATCAAAATACCAAAGGGTCGTGGGTTCGAATCCCAGGTGTTCCACACTTGGGATTGGGGTATGACTGGCTGATGACGGCTAATAAGCCAGAAATGGCCATTCCGGTCTCCCATTGTCTTTGTCGGTTCCACATTATCAACATATGCTGCACGTCGCTATGCGACTGCCTCGTGAGTACTCTAGTCTGAGTTCCAGGGCACAACGGAACATAAAATGTTCCTTAAGCAGATCGGTGAGTCACACACTATCATCATATTCCCGATCGCAACCGACAAAAGCAACGAGCTCGTGGCTCAATGGTAGAGCGTTCGACTCAAAATACCAAAGGTCGTCGGGTTCGAATCCCAGGTGTTCCACACTTGGGATTGGGGTATGACTGGCTGATGACGGCTAATAAGCCAGAAATGGCCATTCCGGTCTCCCTTTGTCTTTTGTCGGTTCCACATTATCAACATATGCTGCACGTCGCTATGCGACTGCCTGTGAGTACTCTAGTCTGAGTTCCAGGGCACAACGGAACATAAAATGTTCCTTAAGCAGATCGGTGAGCCACACACTATCATCATATTCCCGATCGCCTCCGACAAAGCAACGAGCTCGTAGCTCAATGGTAGAGCGGTCGAATCAAATACCAAAGGTCGTGGGTTCGAATCCCAGGTATTCCACACTTGGGATTGGGTATGACTGGCTGATGACGGCTAATAAGCCAGAAATGGCCATTCCGGTCTCCCTTGTCTTTGTCGGTTCCACATTATCAACATATGCTGCACGTCGCTATGCGACTGCCTGTGAGTACTCTAGTCTGAGTTCCAGGGCACAACGGAACATAAATGTTCCTTAAGCAGATCGGTGAGTCACACACTATCATCATATTCCCGATCGCAACCGACAAAGCAACGAGCTCGTGGCTCAATGGTAGAGCGTTCGAATCAAATACCAATGGTCGTGGGTTCGAATCACAGGTGTTCCACACTTGGGATTGGGTATGACTGGCTGATGACGGCTAATAAGCCAGAAATTGCCATTCCGGTCTCCCTTGGTCGTCTTTGTCGGTTCCACATTACCAACATATGCTGCACGTCGCTATGCGACTGCCTGTGAGTACTCTAGTCTGAGTTCCAGAGCCAACGGAACATAAATGTTCCGTAAGCAGATCGGTGAGTCGCACACTCATCATCATATTCCCGATCGCAACCGACAAAGCAACGAGCTCGTAGCTCAATGGTAGATCGTTCGAATCAAAAACCAAAGGGCGCGGGTTCGAATCCCAGGTGTTCCACACTTGGGATGGGGTATGACTGGCTGATGACGGTTAATAAGCCAGAAATAGCCATTCAGGTCTCCCTTGTCTTTGTCGATTCCACATTATCAACATATGCTGCACGTCGCTATGCGACTGCCTGTGAGTACTCTAGTCTGAGTTCAAGGGCACAAAGGAACATAAATGTTCCTTAAGCAGATCGATGAGTCCACACTATCATCATATTCCCGATCGCAACCGACGAAAGCAACGAGCTCGGGGCTCAATGGTAGAGCGTTCGAATCAAAAACCAAATGTCGTGGGTTCGAATCCCAGGTGTTCCACACTTGGGATGGGGTATGACTGGCTGATGACGGCTAATAAGCCAGAAATGGCCATTCCGGTCTCCCTTGTCTTTGTCGATTCCACATTATTAACATATGCTGCACGTCGCTATGCGACTGCCTGTGAGTACTCTAGTCTGAGTTCCAGGGCACAACGGAACATAAATGTTCCTTAAGCAGATCGGTGAGCCACACACTATCATCATATTCCCGATCGCCTCCGACAAAAACAACGAGCCCGTGGCTCAATGGTAGAGTGTTCGACTCAAATAAAAAAGGTCGTGGGTTCGAATCTAAGGCGTTCCACACTTGGGATTGGGTATGACTGGCTGATGACGGCTAATAAGCCAGAAATGGCCACTTCGATCTCCCTTGTCTTTGTCGGTTCCACATTATCAAAATATGCTGCACGTCGCTATGCGACTGCCTGTGAGTACTCTAGTCTGAGTTCCAGGGCACAACGGAACATAAAAGTTCCTTAAGCAGATCGGTGAGTCACACACTATCATCATATTCCCGATCGCCTCCGACAAAGCAACGAGCTCGTAGCTCAATGGTAGAGCGGTCGAATAAAATACCAAAGGCCGTGGGTTCGAATCTAAGGCGTTCCACACTTCGGATTGGGTATGACTGGCATTGATGACGGCTAATCATGCCAGAAATGGCCATTCCGGTCTCCATTGTCTTTTTGGTTCCACAACATCAACATATGCTGCATCGCCGCTATGCGACTGCCTGTGAGTACTCTAGTCTGAGTTCCAGGGCACAACGGAACATAAAATGTTCCTAAGCAGATCGGTGAGTCACACACTATCATCATATTCCCGATCGCAACCGACAAAGCAACGAGCTCGTAGCTCAATGGTAGAGCTGCCCGGAATCAAATACCAATGGTCGTGGTTCGAATCACAGGTGTTCCAGCACTTGGGATTGCGTATGATCAGTTGATGACGGCAAATAAGCCAGAAATTGCCATTCCGGTCTCCCTTGTCTTTGTCGGTTCCACATTACCAACATATGCTGCACGTCGCTATGCGACTGCCTGTGAGTACTCTAGTCTGAGTTCCAGGGCACAACGGAACATAAATGTTCCGTAAGGAGATCGGTGAGTCACACACTATCATCATATTCCCGATCGCAACTGACAAAGCAACGAGTTCGTGGCTCAATGGTAGAGCGTTCGAATCAAAAACCAAAGGGCGCGGGTTCGAATCCCAGGTGTTCCACACTTGGGATGGGGTAAGATTGGCTGATGACGGTTAATAAGCCAGAAATAGCCATTCAGGTCTCCCTTGTCTTTGTCGATATCACATTATTAACATATGCTGCACGTCGCTATGCGACTGCCTGTGAGTACTCTAGTCTGAGTTCAAGGACACAAAGGAACATAAATGTTCCTTAAGCAGATCGATGAGCCACACACTATCATCGCATTCCCGATCGCAACCGACAAAGCAACGAGCTCGTAGCTCAATGGTAGAGCGTTCGAATCAAATACCAATGGTCGTGGGTTCGAATCCCAGGTGTTCGACGCTTGGGATGGGGTATGACTGGCTGATGACGGCTAATAAGCCAGAAATGGCCATTCCGGTCTCCCTTGTCTTTTTCGGTTCCATATTATCAACATATGCTGCACGTCGCTATGCGACTGCCTGTGAGTACTCTAGTCTGAGTTCCAGGGCACAACGGAACATAAATGTTCCTTAAGCAGATCGGTGAGCCATACACTATCATCATATATCCGATCGCCTCCGACAAAAACAACGAGCCCGTGGCTCAATGGTAGAGTGTTCGACTCAAATAAAAAAGGTCGTGGGTTCGAATCTAAGGCGTTCCACACTTGGGATTGGGTATGACTGGCTGATGACGGCTAATAAGCCAGAAATGGCCACTTCGATCTCCCTTGTCTTTGTCGGTTCCACATTATCAACATATGCTGCACGTCGCTATGCGACTGCCTGTGAGTACTCTAGTCTGAGTTCCAGGGCACAACGGAACATAAAAGTTCCTTAAGCAGATCGGTGAGTCACACACTATCATCATATTCCCGATCGCCTCCGACAAAGCAACGAGCTCGTAGCTCAATGGTAGAGCGGTCGAATAAAAATACCAAAGGCCGTGGGTTCGAATCTAAGGCGTTCCACACTTCGGATTGGGTATGACTGGCTGATGACGGCTAATAAGCCAGAAATGGCCATTCCGGTCTCCATTGTCTTTTTTGGTTCCACATTATCAACATATGCTGCACGTCGCTATGCGACTGCCTGTGAGTACTCTAGTCTGAGTTCCAGGGCACAAACGTAACATAAAAGTTCCTTAAGCAGATCGGTGAGTCACACACTATCATCATATTCCCGATCGCAACCGACAAAGCAACGAGCTCGTAGCTCAATGGTAGAGCGTTCGAATCAAATACCAATGGTCGTGGGTTCGAATCACAGGTGTTCCACACTTGGGATTGGGTATGACTGGCTGATGATGGCTAATAAGCCAGAAATTGCCATTCCGGTCTCCCTTGTCTTTGTCGGTTCCACATTACCAACATATGCTGCACGTCGCTATGCGACTGCCTGTGAGTACTCTAGTCTGAGTTCCAGGGCACAACGGAACATAAATGTTCCGTAAGGAGATCGGTGAGTCACACACTATCATCATATTCCCGATCGCACCTGACAAAGCAACGAGTTCGTGGCTCAATGGTAGAGCGTTCGAATCAAAAACCAAAGGGCGCGGGTTCGAATCCCAGGTGTTCCACACTTGGGATGGGGTAAGACTGGCTGATGACGGTTAATAAGCTCAGAAATAGCCATTCAGGTCTCCCTTTGTCTTTTGTCGATATCCACATTATTAACATATGCTGCACGTCGCTATGCGACTGCCTGTGAGTACTCTAGTCTCGAGTTCCAGGGACACAGCGGAACATAAATGTTCCTTAAGCAGATCGATGAGCCACACACTCATCATCGCATTCCCGCATCGCAACCGACAAAGCGAACGAGCTCGTAGCTCAATGGTAGAGCGTCTGAATCAAATACCAAATGCGGTCGTGTTCGAACTTCCGCGGTGTTCCCACACGCTTGGGGTATGCATGATCATGATGACGACGGTAATGCTTCAGAAATGGCTCAGTCCTGGTCTCCCTTGTCTTTTGTCGGTTCCACATTATTCACACTATTATGCTGCACGTCGCTATGCGACTGCCTCGTGAGTACTCTAGTCTGTAGCTCCAGGGTCATCAAACGGAACATAAACGTTCCTTAAGCAGATTGGTGAGCCAGCACACTCATCATCATATCCTGATCGCCTTCCCGACAAAACAACGAGCCCGTGGCTCAATGGTAGAGAGTTCGGACTAAATAAAAGACGCACGTGGGTTCGAATCTAAGGTGTTAAGATTTGGTTGGTGGGGTGTGGTGGGTTGCAGAAATGGCCGTTTCGGTTTTTTGTCTTGTCGGTTCCACATTATTATATATGCTGCGTCACTATGCGA
>WEDG01011850.1:0-15688 GCA_017591395.1 Schistocephalus solidus | reverse complement strand
ATGGCAGACCCCATACGTCATCAAGGCGGGTCCTCACCGAGACGGAGGACACTAAATACAAAGAAGCCAACTGTAAAGAGCTCGTATAACAAAAGAAAGGCACTCGAGAACTCGGTTGTCGACCACTCATCAAAACTCAGCATGGGTGGGATGGATATCAGTTTATCTCGGAAAGCACTGACAGACTCTAACATTCAATCACACGAAATGAGCAGAAGTCTATATGGAGGAGTTACCCAGTCTACATTGAGATGCTTGCATACCAAGGCTCAGAGTCTCCTTTCGAAAATGGACGAACTTAAGGCACATGTCTCAGACCGAGACCCCCATGTCAACGCCATTAGGGAAACGTAGCTCAAAGCCGAAATCGCAGATAGCGAGGTTTCGATAGATGGATACCAGCTCTTTCGAAGAGACCGATAGAGTAGTCAGAGAGATGGAGTGGCCGTATACGTTAGGACAGGAATCTTGGCAGTTGAACGAGCGCACGCCATCTTCCTTGACTATGAATTTCTCTGGATAAAGACTAAATAGGATTGTTCACAAAACCTACAATTCTTGACGATCTACAGACCACCAAACATTCCATGTGCAGCTGATGAGTCACTCCTTCGTTTGGTCAATGAAGTAGCAAGTCACCAGGAGATGTTTATTGCTGGAGATTTCAATGCACCTACAGTAGACTGGGGAAATCTGACAGTTGACGGTGTGCCAACTTCCATTGGCAGCAAGGTAATGGATCTCACTCCCGACCAACCTCTGGCACAGATGGTTAAAAAACCAACGAGATTTAGAGAGAACGAAAGAGCCAATTGCCTCGAACTAGAATTTACGAAAAACTTCTATAACCTTGGTGAAGTGTTTTCTTTTGCACCCCTAGGTAAGTGACCATATTACGATGCTTTGGAATTACTCACTTTATTCTCAGCGCCAGAAGAGAACGGAGGACAAGCGAAATACATGGAAGGCTGATTTAACGCGATGAAGAAAGAACTGATGTCCGTGGAATAGGATTGTTTGCTCAAAGGGAATTAGGAGGATGACTACCGATCGTTTAAAGCGATTTCACTCGATTTGATTTAACGCTTTTGTCCAGTGAGGTCGCAAAAAGAGACTAGTCGCCCTGCCTGGTTAACAAGATAACTTAACAGGCAGGTAATAAGAAAAATAAAAAAGAAGCTTTTCAGAGATACAGGTTCAGCAGATTATCTCGAGCAATTTCGTTTCCAACGAAATGCTGTGCAAAAGTGATCCTTCAGGCAAGGAAGAGCTATGAATCCAGAATTATTCAGCAGGCTAAAAGTAGCCAAAAAGTTATTCAATAATATCAATAGTCGATTCAAAAACAAGGACCTAGTCACAGTACTTATGGATGGGTATGGTGTTGAAGTTGTGGCAAATGGCGAGAAAGCCGAGCATATGGGTTGGCTATTTGCCTCAGTATTCTCTAGAAAACCTGAACTTTAGCTTGACCACGTCAACAGTGCTGTTATAAACGCCGATCCAGGGCTTGAATATAAAATCTTCCCAGAATCTCTCGTGGAACGAGAACTGCAAAATCTCAAAGAAGCCAAGTCGTCTGGTAAGGACGATTTATCGGCAGAGTTCTTGAAAGAAGTGGCTGGAGAACTCTCCAAACCACTAGCACACATCTTTAATTCATCATTTGAATCAGGGAAACTGTCATCCGAATGGAAGGCAGCAAATATACGCTCCATATACAAGAGTGTGTTTCGATCTAATGTCAACAATTATTAGCCAATCAAAATTACCTCAATTTTGCTGTAAAATAATGGAATCAATTATTAAGAAGGCGACCATTAAGGTCCTTGAGGAAAACCGATTACTATCAGAGCTCCAGCATGGTTTCGGAAAGAATCGCTCTTGCCTTTCCAGTTTAGTACTCTCGAAAGAGCAGTGGACCGGCACATCGGACGAAGATGGTAGGGTTTATGTCATATACACTGATTTCAATAAGGGGTTTGACATTGTCCCACATAAACGTCTCTTCAATAAATTATCTGAAATTGGCATAAGAGAAATACTGCTGACATCGATAGCAGATTTTCTTACAGGAAGATTGCAAACTGTGTACATCGATACCTCGAAGTCAACAAATATTCCGGTTCTAAGTGGTGTCCCTAAAGGCTCCATCTCAGAGCCATTAATCTTCTTAGTGTACATCAACGACTGTGTCGATGACCTGGGTTGCAGCGCCGTCATGTTTGCAGACAAAGTTGAATTTTGGAGGATCATCAGTTCTGATGCCGATGGGCACGCACTTCAAGAGAGTCTCAACCGTCTTAGCAGCTTGTCTACCCGTTGCTCTTAAGTTTTAACGTTGGGAAGTTTGTGGAAGTGTTGTACTCCGTACCAGAAGAACCAGTGTGGAGGATTATTCCTACCAATACCTTATCTATAAGCAGTCCCTTTCAATTGTCGAGGAACAGAAGGACCTCGGTGTTCCAATAAATCGTCACTCAAACCATCTTCACTGTGATTCAAGGCAAGTAAACGCGCGACGCAGGTATTTATTTGCGCTCAGACGTGTATTCATGCAGATTGATAAGGAACTATTCCGAAATACCTACGGGGAATTTGTTCAATCTCACTTGGAGCATTCCGTCCAGACCTGGCGTCCGGGGTTTAAAACGGATTATTTGCAGCTGGAAGGAATGCAGGCGAAGGTTACGAAGTTGTTCAAGAATCTTAGTCATCTGTCTTACGAAGCCGGGCTGGCTGAACTTCATTTGTTTCCTCTCAATTACAGGCAACTACGCGGTGACCTCAGCCAAACCTACCGGATTGTTAGAAGCCACGAATGTGCCCTAGAATTTGCTGACCTCTTCAAATTGACTGTGAAAGAACACACGCGGGGACATTCCTTTAAACTTTAAAGGAAGTTAGTTCATACGGACGTCCGTCAGAATACCTTTTCGCAGATGGTCATCGGAGCATGGAACGGGCTCCCTGATGAGGTGACATTTTAGAAACTGTTGACATATTTAAATGCACACTGTTAAATAATTTGCTGAGAAACTATTGAACATGTAATAAAGATTGTGTCAATAGCGGCAGCTCGCACCTGGCCCACACATATCGATAATCTTACAATTTCATTTGTCAGATTTAGTACTGTAAACGTTTATTCTGTATAAATTTTTGAATGTGAATATGGAGCTCAAGGGCGAAAGCATAATTCCATCAAAAAGCGACTTCAGGTTACTTAAAGCCTGGAGACCGTGGACTGCCAAAGACCGCAAAACCCTTCAAGAGGTCTAAAGATGTGCAGCCAAGCTTTTTCAATTTCAAAAATACCTGCCTAACGAGACAGGATTGTTCAATCTTGAGCTGTTTCCTCTGGATTATAGACAGCTACACGGAGACCTAGTGCAAATTTCGCATTTTGCGGGGTCGGGATTATTGCCTTGCCTCCGACGACTTCTTTGAGCTGCCCACTACCACTACTTTGAGAGGGCATACTCGCAAACTACGTGTGACTGGGGCAAGACTGGATGCAATAAGGTTCTTAATCTTCAACAGAGTCATTAAGGCCTGGAATGCTCTGCCTGCGGACATCCTCATATCTCCACCCGTTAACACTTTTAAGTGAAAGTTTTAGCACTGCATCCATATGTACCACCACGTCATCAGAAACTGACACAAATCCCGCAAGCTATCCCCACTTACAAATTAAAATGTGATAGAACATATTATTCCCTATATTTGAGTAATTATTTCGTCAGATGTTCTTTATAGTGACAGAGAGACAATCCTTTGTCCAACTCTCATTATGTATCGGCTTTTTTAAAATTTGCAATGTCATTGTAACCAAAAGGGAGTTCAAAGCGTTGTCTAAATTTTCCTTAATAAAACTGAACTGAGACATCAATACACCAATCTGTTCAAGGTACCTTTAGAAACTTGATAATGTGTAAGAAGTTTATGCACAAACAACTCAAGCGTGGGTAGGTCTCGGAAATTCTGGATAATCTCCCTATCGTCAAAGGGTACAACTTTTTGATTTTCGCCTCCTCCTCCTCCTCCTCCTCCTCCTCCTCCTCCTCCGCTCATATCCTCCTCCTCCTCCTCGCCATCCTCCTCCTCCTCCTCCTCCTCCTCCTCCCTCCTCCTACTCCTCCTCGCCATCCTCCTCCTCCTCCTCCTCCTCCTCCTACTAAACTAAAAGCCAAATACTACTACTCCTCCTCCTCCTCCTCCTCCTCCTCCTCCTCCTCCTCCTCCTCCCTCCTCCTCCTCCTCCTACTCCTCCTCCTCCTCCTCCTCCTCCCTACTACTACTCCTCGCCCTCCCTCCTCCTCCCTCCTCCTACTAAACTCCTCCTCCTCCTCCTCCTCCTCCTCCTACATACTACTTCGAGATGCAATGACGGGATTCTGCGGTCGCGATGATGCGGACTGAACCTCTTTTCTGAATTACTCACACAACGGGTAGTAGAGCAATGGAATTACCCCTTCAATCTGTCGCAGTGGCGACGTCCATACAGCCCTTCAAGAAACGCTTGGATAATTATATGTGACTCTTATTTTGTCCCCGAAAATTTGAATTTAAATGAAATACCACATCAACTCCCGACGGGAGCACACACTTACCAACTTTTAAATGTAGTGGCTGACAATAATATCAGCTGCTAAGTTGATTAAGTATCGCTTGAAATCTGTGTCTTTGTGCGTCATACCAGATCGCTCTCCACAGTTTGAAATCGCCAGCAAACGTAACGGCGCGGCAGTCTGGGTGTTTTCCACAGTCGTTTATGTAGACTACGCTGAGTAACTTCCCGGGGACTGAGCGCTGGGGATACCGCTAAGGACGGAGGTAGGAGTGGACTGCCATCCACAAACGCCTATAATTTGCGATTTTCCTGTATGAAAATCCGCAGTCCGTGTCAGTAGCTTGCCTTTTGTTCCAATTTCAGATCGTTTGTAGATTCGATGTATGTATGGAACGCTGTAAAACACATATCTGTAGATTACGTCAACCCTACAATCTTCCTCCATTTTGCAAGTGCACTGCTCAGTAGCGAGCCACAAACTGGAAACGTAAGAACGGATCTGAATGGAGCCATCATGGCGTCCGGAGAGCATGTGGTTTTCCTCCAGAAACTTCCTTTTCACTTTCTTAAGTATGGTTTCCATTACTTTACAATAAATGCAGGTTAACCTGATGGGGCAATAATTATTGAGGGTGGGTCGCGCACAACCCTCCTCTATTAGATAGATGTTTGCCGTGTTCTATTCAAAGGACAGCCTTGGGATTTCAAATTATAAATGGAATATATGCACCATTGGCTTGAAGAGTTCGCTTTACAATTCGTTTAAGAACTTACCCAGTATATTTTTCATGACCCGATGACTTAGGTGCTCTGAGGTTCTGCAGCCCTATTTACACGGCAGCGCTTGTTTGGAGATTGGGACAGGACTTTTGGTATTGTGAATATGAAATTATCTTACCCTACTGAGAACAGAAGGAAATATTTGACTCAAGCGTCCAACTTTCTCGTCACTTCCGATGGGTTCTTTGCCATTTTCGTCCCCAAGTACTGTAACTGAAACCCTTATTTCTGAACTGATCGTCAATAGAATGAAATGAAATGTTTAGCTTCTCTTCCACCTGCTGAATACTGAATGAGTTGTGGTCATTTCTTGCTTGAAAAATCCGTTATTTGATGGTATTTTTGATGACGAAATTTCTCAAGATGTCGTTGTGAGCTGAATACCCTGAGTTTCGTCCACTTTATATTTTGCTCTTCAACTGACGGTTAACTTCTCATTTTAACCAAACAGGGCAAATAGTCTTTTTTGATATCTTCGCTTGACGGAAACATATAATCAGATTTATTCGAATCGTTGAATCCCCTCGGGAGCTAGCAAACCCAGTCACGGATACCAGCGCTTTTCTGATCATGTTGAAATCTGTTTGTCATATAGCTCGTTGATCTTTTGTCATTGCTGACACTGAGAATAGAGCAAGTAATTGCAGAGGTATTTGGTATGATCAAACTTCCCGAGAGATCTACCGGAATACACTTAGTCAATTTTAGATAAATCTTTTGGAAAGAAGGCAATTAGCGCTCTAGGTCCCTAAATCTCTTTGCTGTCTTTGCATTCAGTGTCAGAGGGAGGCTACCTGTGTGATCTTTTAGCTTGTAGTTAAATGAACTAATTGCGTCATCAGCTGCCAGATTATTCTTGTCAATTACAGATGCGTTTGAGTTTCCAGTAATAAGAACGTATTGCTGACTACCCACTTCCTTGATCAAATGGAGGAGTTAATTATCAACTGCACTCAGTTGATTTGGTGGTCTGTAAGGCGACAGAAATTCTAGGTTTTGTGAACTACCCTCCTGCCTCTTTATCCAGAGGATTCTTATTGAAAGCGCAAAATGTGCGCTCGTTTCACTACCCGAAAATCCTCCCATCACCTGTACTATTACGGTACTGCCCAATCCATTTTGACGGTCGCAGAGAAACAGCCGGCATCCCTGTATCCCTATCTCGGCATCCATAATTTTGGCTTTGAACCAAGATTCTGTTGTGACAACGAAAATAAAGATCTTTCTCATTATCGCACCTCGAATTTTGAAATAAGACTCGGAGCATTAGTATGCAAAAGTCTCACTGTGGCCTGAGCATTTCAATTATACAAACGGATGCCAATTTCGTGGGATTGTACAGTTAACGTGTCCACGCAGCTTGGGACGCACTGGTGTCAATCACGCCTAAACTGTTAAGGTCAACGGCTTAGTCCAAATTAGGCACCTCTGGACATCTAAAATTATTTCCTTATGGATCTTGTGATTGCTCCCGCCCAGACTGGATCTCCTGAGAGATTCCGCTTTGAGTTCTCTCCCTTTTTTCCCGCGGTGCGGGTGACAAAACCGTGGATCTTTTATTTGGTTCATCCTGGAGGTCTTAATTCAGTTAATTTCTCACTCCCACCCACTTAAAGATAGACTTGAGACAATGCTGGTATAATTTCAAGCCATGGTGTATTCTATATTTTGGTGTGTCGGATGGAGATTTATGTATGCCCCATATGTCTGTATATTAACCACAAAGAACTCAATGGGCACTGTGGTGTTTCGTATATGCAGAGATAACAGTACGGTCATTTCAATTGTCGCCACCCTTCAATTAAGAGAGGTTTGTTGTGACAAAGTTAGCGCGTGGTTCTGGGTTCGACGAGGCTTCTTGAACATTTACGGCCTTCGACGAAGCGAGTTTTGCTGACAGTGTGCGTTAAATCAGTCCACCCACACGAAAAACCTGGCTTAATTAATCTTTTTTGTCCTTTGTTTTCGGACATCACCTCCGGTCGTCTCTTTTCAAACGAAAGAAAGGTCTACCATTGAACTGAGCTCTGTAGACACGATGTCTTTTATCGGAATACTTAAAACGCTTAAGGAAACTACATCTACATACGCTATTTCTTTTTGGATTTTTTTTTGGCACGCAGGAGTTATTTTATCGAACACTCTTTTTATCTGCTTTTTAAATTTTTCAAATCAGCTAAATCTTTCCACATCCCTAAGAACATCTAGAGAAAACTTTAACAGCCTGTACACATTTCGCCCTCATGGGCGACATCCACTTAAGCTAATCGGATTTTTGCCCGCTTAGTATGGTGACACGAATAGTAGATTAGCCTCCCTTGTGAAGCAAGTGAAGGACGTCTGTTAGACAGCCTAACAAATTCCTTTGCAATCACTCGACGGTACCCCTGGAAAGCAGCTTCAGAACCCTGATTCTGCGTTTAGCCGCAAAAGCAAAGGATTGACTGAAGCTGTCAACATCATCAGAATAATAATAATAATAAAAAGAAAGGGAATGAGGCGCTTTGGACGATTTATCTGCCTTATTTCCATGCCAAATGTATAGAAATCCAGTGGAACTAACTGACTATCGGCTCATAAAAATAACCCTGGAATCTCGGCATAGTGGTCCTCCAAGACTACACTATATTTTCAAAATACAATGGTGGATAGTCACCATCCTCAAAACCTAATCGACGCGACATGTGAGCCAGTCCGTCATTGAATCGAGGGTATTCGGACAAAAAACCTAAGAGTAGAACTCCCTGCATCACGAAGCATCTCAACGAACTGCGAATCCTTCAATTTTTCCAGTCCGATTAGAGCTAGACGATAGGATGTCCACAAGACGGTCCCCACGGGGACGTATAGCTTCCATAAAATGCTACATAACGGATATAAACGACCGGAGAAGCAAACTTATGGTAAAAACCTCGGAATGAATCCTCAAAGCTTATTTGGTCAAATGTTACGTAGGGGAGCATTTGTCTGCCTAAGGTACTGGTACTTGTAAGGTCTGCGATCATGCCTGATCTAGCCGGCCTCGATGATATTGCGGGTTGTGCCTTTCCATGCGCGACGATCCGCGGCAGCAGACCTGGAAAGCTCGGTCCATTCTCTTCGTCAATGAAGGAGACAGAATACCGAAGGTCCAAGCACAACTTTCATGTCTTGACAAAAGTTGTCGAGCCAAGTTTTCAGCTGACCCCCTCTTAGACGCCTCCAATTGGACAGCTGTGCCGGATCGAGGGCAGTAACACTGAGCTCGTGAGATGGGGGACGAAAAACTTACCCAAACCACCTCAGTCGTCGTTGTTAGGTGGTTTGAGTTAGCCTTGTGATGTTTTCAACACGAGGGTTAACGATATGGACTGGATCAAGATCCTGGTTACTTTTAAGTTTTAAGTTAGGGGTAGTGTTAAGGCAAGTGTAAGGTCACGGGAATAGATACTCTCCCCGAAATTCAGCGCAATGCCACTTTTATTGCGTGACGGATGTTTCTATTCACAGTCCTGCCCGGGGGCTACACGAACTTTTCCCTCAAAATGTTACGATCCACACTGTACGGACGATCTGCCTAGTGTGCATTTTCGAAGGAAGGCTGTCAAGCAATCCACCAACCGACATGTCAGTAGCTCATTATCGAATTAATTGAACCGAAGCTACTTAAATCGGAATAAAAAGAACTCGCAGTATGACACAGATGGCAACCAGGTTGAGCACTAAGTTGATACCTACAGAGCTTTAACTGTCAAAAGGGGAAGTAATAAACGGACTCACATAGTCTGGTAAAAAATAGGACAGCGAAATTATGCATGCACAGCATACGCGATATCTGAACACGGTGGTTGATCGGTGACAAGAGAAAAATGACTGCAAGCCAGTCAGACCGATCGTCTGATTGCTGCAGCAGAATTACACAAGCCTTCGGTATTCGGGAAGGGGCTGCTATCAAAATAATCGTTAGGTGGCTGGGACTACTGTTAAGTCTGTTGATACAAGAGGTTAGATCATTTGATGAGCGTACGCTTGTGGCTTATGTGGTTGCTGGGGTAAGATATGCGGATAGTTAGAGAAATGGCTGTACGCGGGTTAGACGTTGGAAACTGAAAAACACAGGAAATGAGACCTCAATCATTGCTGACCGAATCACCGCAATAATCTTTCTTGGATCGTTTGAGACATCCTCATGATGTCGCAGCGAGTGCGGACTGCCTTCTTCCAGGCTAAATCACTGTCATTCAATTAGATTTGTACTGAAAGCTTTGTCCGTCCGTAAACAAAATTCTCATTTGCAGTTGCTCTCGAAATATGATGGTTATGACAAGACAGAAGAGTCTGTTCCGCGCCGTTTCTCATCAGTCGTCATGAGGAATAGTGGTGGACGGTAAATTCCTGTTGTTAGTAGTGGCCTTGAAATGTTTAGACTTCGAACTCTGCGCTCAACACAGACCTACGCCTCTAAGATAAACCTAGTTCAGATTATGATTGCCAGCAAAGACAAAGGAGACTGGAATGACCATTTCTGGCTTATTTGCCAGCGTCAGCCAGTCATACTCGGGACTCGAACCTGCAACCTGTTGATCAGAAGTGCATCGCCCTAACCATTGAGCCACGAGCTCGTTGTCTTGCCTGTTTAGATCAGGAATATTGACTGCATTCGTTGATGAAAGCTCACTGATCGTTAAGCGAACTCACCTTTTCCGTTCTGCGTTGGGGCTCAATCTCTAATGATTTTTTCTAGTTCAACCTTCAGTAGCGTTCATTATTTGGCGCTTCATACTAGTGAGTGTAACGAGCTCACATAGTCAGCAAACTCTTGCACAGGGACCGACTTGAAGTACCAACCTCTCGAATTTTGGTCGAACTTACCGGTACGAAACCTACCAGAAGGCCACCATCTGTCGTCCGAAATTTGAGTTTCCCGTTTCTGACATGTGAGCGGTCCGTCCGAGGGCGGAAGTCTTCTGTGTAAAATGCGTTATTTCTTAGAGTCTACCGCTTTAAAAAATCCTTGCCTGATGGAGAAGGGAGCCGAGGTGAGGACCCAAAGCTAAATTAAAAGGCAACCACGCACGGCGCAGTGGGCCAAACTGGCTGCGAAATGTGCGCTTTAAACCCTCTAGCAAGCTGCATCATCGAGCAAGCGTGAGGCTTTTGCTTGGTTGTGCGGCTGGCTGGCCGAACATTGGAGGTTTTTCTACGGGAGGATTGTCACACAAGAGAAAACCAATCCACGACCAGGATAAAACAGGCCAGAGTCTACGTAAGATGTGCCATCACATCAAATAGTGACCGAATTTATAAATTATTTTATGGTAAGTAGGCGATCACCGATCAATTACAGGACTCAATCCTCCCGTTGTGCCTTGGGGCTAACTCTCGAGCCCCGTCAGCAGCCACAAGGCAGCTAAGGATATAGGCAGAATAAAATGACCGACAAAGACAAGGGAGACTGGAATGGCAATTTCTGGCTTATTAGCCGTCATCAGCCAGCCATACCCAATCCCAGGCGCTGCGGTGCCCGAGGCTAGAACTCGCGACCTTTTGGGTAGAAGTCGAGCGCTCTACCCATTGCGCTACGAGCTCGTTTGTCTTGCCGGTTTTTTGACCGAACGGAGTACTAAAGTTGCGTTTTAGTATTAATTATCCTGTGGCATTATCTTAGGATATTTCAGTCACGTCGGGTTGCCGGTTTTTTGACGAGCTTCCTTTCGGTTGCCTGCAAAAACCAAAATTTGTAAAAAGTACTACTAAATAAGCATAAATTTCCCCATTGATTTTCGATGACTTAATAGATGTCAATATGTTTTATGGAAATCATAAAGGAAATTATTCTTTCTTGTAGTCATATGGTAGCAAATTCCGCCTTCTTCGCATTTTATCCTTGAATAACAGATAACTGTCGGTTTTAAAAACTTTCCAATTATTGAATAATTTTGAACCCGTCCTGCTGCTACACCTGCCCACAAGTTGTAGGTTTTCTGCGTAAGGAGAAGCATGAAGTTATGCATGCTATTAACAAGATGTCATACAAGGCTCACAAGAATTTGCACTGAATGTGGACCATGTTGCGTACTTTTCATGCAGCACTTCCGCGATGCTTCATGAATGGAAAGTACACGATGCTAAAAAATCTCGTAATTATAAACTTTTTCAAAACCAAACGATAACCTCTTTAAGTATCAAAATTGAAGCCGGCGTAATTTTCCACAGGAATAATTTTGCGCGCATTTTCCATTAAAAATATGTGAATTTATAAGGTAATCGGAAATAAAAGGGAACATTTAAAACTATTTACGTAGTCACTTTTATCGAGAGTATTTATTACAGGCGCCCGGAAGGGAGCCCATTCAAAAGTTGATATTGTGATTTGACTGATATATCTCGGGATTATGCTACACGATAATCGATATTAAAAGACTACTTAAGTACTCCTATCTACTCGAAAACACACTCCAGAACTGGGGTAATCATTTCGTAAGACAGCATATTTACTGCACAAAAACCGTTAGGAATCAAATAATCAAGGCGAGATTAGCGGATTGATCATCGTGTTATGTATACTGGCAGCATGAAGGGGTTGCTAGTGTAACAGGCCCTCAAATTCCCTTTGTCATCCACCGGTCGGAACAAAAGCAGTAGTTAAGGAATTGATCTATGGGCAACAATAACTTTTAAGGTAAGTAACAGTTTACAACGTCACCAAAAACGCTTCAGATGGGAAAGGGGGGGGGGCGAAAGGCATAACAATCTACACCGGCGGCTGTCCGTTGTTGAGAAAATCAGCAAAGAAAGTCTCTAGATGCCCAATAGTAAGACCCGGCAGAGAGAGTGTCATGTCAAAGAAGTTTAGGGGGCAGTCCATTCGTGATAAACGCCAGTAAAAGTAGGCGCTGGAGAGGAAGCCCAAAACCACGAGAAGACGCCAGCCACGGCAGCTAAACGAAGGGAATTGCCGTCGGTGGGAGGCAGGTGATACCCGGGAAGGCGCCGGGTCGCAGAACGACTGCTGCTGCTGCTGCCGATGGGCCTCACTGTCGCGGCGAGCGTTCGGCACGGAAGCCTGTTCGATTGGAGTTGCGTGACTGCTCGCTAAGTCCCTGAATTCCGCAGCAAATAGCCGTCTCTCCACGGGACCGCTTAGCGAAGTGCAAGCCTCGTCTTCGCTGGTCAGACGTTGGCACCACACGATCCCATCGATTGGGCGTTCGGTTCCAAGTCTGGCCAATCTGAAGAGGCAGCCAAGGTCACGAATAATAACCAATAAAGAAACAGTAGTCAACGTAGCTTGTGCAGCAAACTGTTGCAGATCGGAGAACAAAAGAGAAAAGGGGGCGCAGGTAGAAATAAATGTGCATTTACGAAGGATCTGTCATCGTGAAATACGCAAGAACGGATGAAAGGAAAGGGAAAAAGAAGGAATAAACTGGGCACTTCAGAAGCTCTTATTAGTTCTGCAAGCTTGTAGTAAACATATACGACTTCAACGAGCGATAAAAAAAACAACGAAAAGGGACACCAAATGGGCAGATGAACTGTTCAGCCGGACGCAGCAATAAAAACGGCAGTACAGCACATTAAAAGTTACAGCAAATCAAGCAACCACAAAGGCTTATTGAGGACTTCGTAAGCAAGCTTGGCAGACCATGACTTTCATGGAAATTTTTTTTGCGTACAACGTATCGTTCTAAATGTTATACTAATGACTGGCTTACGATGCAGTTCTACCAAAATGGGGAACTCGTTTACAAGAAAGGTGGACAACGTGAACCCAATCGGTGAAAAAAGTTTCGTTCAAAGCTTAAATATTGGCCGTTTAACAAAGTAGACAATTTTCGCTATCTTATTTTGAAAAATGAAGTTCACTAGACCATATTTTTGATTCAATACCGAAAAACTGTTGAAAGCTCATTTATTTTGAGTGTTTATACCCTATGAAGATCGAAGGCTCAAATCTTCTGCATCACACTCCGAATTTTAAGTCACGTCAAACTTACACTGTTTACTGAGATGCCATTTTTAGTTACACACAAATGTAAAAATGTGCTGAAACCGAAAATTTCGGCCTCTTGCTGAGCAGCTTCTCTGATATCTCCTTCATATCACATTGACTCAGGTATAATGTGCTACTGTAATAATTTCAGTAACGTTATTATGTATGAATTACTATTTTGTTTGCAGAGAGCGACAGCGAAAGCCGGCCCGGAGCCATCGATAAAATTCGCTTTGAGGAAGCGTTTATAACCAATTTTACAGATCGTGTCTGTAGAACAGCTGCATAATGTGCACGCGTGTTTGTTGGTTTGCGTTTCAGGTCAGGGTAACAATCGGTAAAATTACGACCCAACAGCCGTCGCCTAAATTTATCCGCATATTTGTCGACCCCAATCCACACTACTAGAATATCTTGGCGAAGTTCGGTCTGGTAGATGGCCATCTGTTCCTGACCACTATCACCCATTCAGAGCTTGTTGGCTTCTAAAAACCAATGGATCAGTATGCACCCGTTTCTGTACACGTAAACACTGGATTTTTAAAAGGCCTCGCCCGTTACCTTGAAAATATAATAAAAAGCCCCCAACAGTTGAAGCTCTTTTGCATATATGCTGGGACCGACTACAGCTGAATAGCAGCACATATGAACTTTCTGAGCCAAAATAATTGTTTTTTTCTGTTGTAAGAAAACCAGATGAGGCAAGCAGTAGCCATGCACACACACATGCCGAGAACAGTGGACAGACGGCAACAACAACATTGAGAGGCACGCATGCATTGGCATGGTGCGCAAGCAACTCCAACAAAATTTTGCAAAGCAGGGCCAGATTGGTCTCCGTAGCATTACTTTTCACAAGTCTGGCTGCTAACCCACGCCTGCGATTCGGGCATTCGAGGGTCTGAGTCTACCTGAAATGGAATGTAATGAGCACAGAATGGGGGATAAAAATTGGTCATTTTGAAAGAGGCACCGCTGAAATGAACACCAACGGAACACAGATAAGAGGAGAGGGTGAGGATTAGTCCCAAGACATAGCCTACCCATGCGCTATTTTCAACAATTTCACTTGAAGACGGCAAGGAGGGTGGAGGTTCGGACCCGCATGGTGGTCGCTCAACAGGCGTCCTGAAACCTATCGATGCGATTTGGGCTACCAGGTCAGCGAGAGGCTTTGAGTTTGGATGGCCCGGTGGATGAAGATCTGAGATGGTTTGAAGAACATCGTGCCACCAAGAAATGCTCGACATCAGACGCTGCTTCTTCTGGCCTTCCGTAAAGGTACCCGCCAGCTCAGCTTTCCAAACGGCAACCTCCTGCTTCAGTTCTTCACTGAAGTTGACAAGCTAGTGTAGATGAGGAAAACGTCATAACCAGGTAAATTGTATTTCTGTTTGGCCAAATTGCGTGGTTCTAGCTGCGAAAGTGGAAAAACTTACTGTCACAAGAAGGTTCAGCCAGCGCTGGGTCATCTGTTCAAGAGTGACCAGATCCATGTCTGCGATTGAGGGGAGTTCGCGGTCAGCCTTAGAGGGCACCAGATAAAACTCAACGGAATGAGAGAAGGCCAAGAATCGGACGCATATATCGCGCAGTTCCCTCAGAGTGGGTCTTGTACGAGGAGAGATTGTGTGACTGAAGATGACTCACTTCTGTTCGGGCCAATGCGGCTGCCTCTGTCAGCCAGTTGAGCCGGCTGCTTTGTGAGGGAGAACCGCAGCTAGGGTCATAGAAAAAGAAATAATGGTGTGCACAATTGAAAAGATAAGATAATGGAAGAATAGAAAAGGGGAAATTCTTATTGGTAGTACTACGAAATGGAGACTTTTAAAAGAGTAGTCTCAAAGGCCAGAAGGCATTGCTGATGCAGTCTTTTAGACCTCTAACCAGTGAGAAAATGGGTAAACTTTAGTTTACAGAATGAACAGCCGAATTAAAAGCAATCGCCAAACTTGACAGAATGCACACAAATGTCTACCATTGACTTCCGTAAGAGAAAAAGTCTGCACAAGAGGACATTTACGATCTTCTCTAAGACTCATAAGATCGAAATATTGATTATCTGCAAGCTTTTGACTTTTATAGTCAGTTAATAGCCGAGCCTAATTGATATATATCGTACTTTTAAGGTAACTCTGCATGCACTCTTATCAAAGGAGTCTTCAAAGAAGTAAGGTTCGGGTAATCGTTCTGCTGTGATTTCAACTCAAACTATTTAAGCCCACTTTAAACTTCACACCTCATGTCACGTTGCACTTCGACGCTGAAACAATAACTTTTCAACTGAATCATTTTTCATATTCCCTGACCCAAAAATATCGCAATAGTATATATATATATATATATATATATATATATAT